>CM031233.1:63006908-63283685 GCA_018340775.1 Taxus wallichiana var. yunnanensis
TTAATATTAACCAAGTAATTTTAATTTTGTTGATTAATATTTTAAATTGGTTAACAAAATAATTGGTATGTTTAAAATTTGTACAATTCATTGTTGGTGATTGTTTTGCATGTGGTAAACAAACACATAAACTCATGAATATCAATAATTGCAACACTTTGACATTTTGGTGCTTTGAATTGTATTTACTAGGAATTGGAGAACCTTAAGAAATACAAATGTAAATTATGAAGTTGAAGACAATGCAAAGCGGAATTTGATAGATTCTTCGAAATACGTAAACGACGAGCCTTTATTTTGAAGAGTGCGAAAGTGAAAATGACAAATATAAAGTAAACGTTGAATATGAGTCAAGACTTGGGAAGGTCGGGAGGAGGTGGCTTGAGCGTTGAGAGGGGAGAGGGCCCGTTCTTGACGAGGAAGGCCATGGCCAGTCCCCCACGCGATGGTCGTCCAGGTGGCAATGCACGAACCACATTCCCGCAATAGTATGATAATATTAAAAAGGGGAGTGGGAAGAATGGGAACTAGGAAATAATAATAATAATAATAATAAGTTTTTACAGTCCACGATGCCGCGCGGAAAGGAAAGAAATGATATACCGGATTGTCGGCTTTGAACCCGATGGCAGTCCATCCGTTGAGAGGAACGCCCACGGTGTTGCGTTTGGGGGATCCACGAGATTGAAGGCGCGAGGGTGTTGGAGAGGATCAAAGTTCCCAAACCCCTGTCCCACCACGTAGAAGCTGTAGCCGTGAACGTGCATGGGATGGTTGTCGGCGACGAAGATGTTGGTCCCCTGAAATACCACCTGCACGCTCGAGTTGTATTCCAACACTCTGACTCGTGTTGTGCCGGTTACTGGAGCCCACAGACTTCGCGGTATGTTCTGCCCCGTGTAATCGAACACAAGTGGCGGAGACGAGGGAAAATCGGTGGTAAACACAGCGTTCCCATTAACTCCACCAAAATAATAAGCCTGGAGCATGGCTGTCGTGGCGGGCAGAGCAAAGGAAGCGTTGTTCATACTTGCACTAATTCTGGTGCCGTTGGGTCCTCCGCAGATGTTCCCCGGAGGACTGCAGGGAAGCAGCCCCAGCCCAACAGTTGAGATTAGGCTCTCGTCTGTGCTCTGCGGAACGTCCACTGGATGCTCCCGGGAAGCCAGGCTTCGTAGTGCTCGGGTAAATTTCGTTACAGTCGCTGTGTCGTTGTAAAACGGAAGCTGTGGAAGGATCGCGCGAGGGCCGAATAATGGATGCAAATGTCTCCCTTTCTCTTTAATGTACTCTAAGATGGCAGTGGTGGTGCTGTTGTCAAAGGTGCCCGCCTGCTGATTTGTGTATGCTCGGGCAGCAATGTAGTAGCTGCCCGCAGGTTGGTCCGCAGTGAGTAGAATATCCGCAGTCTGGCCGGGAGCAATCATCATCACATCCGTTTTGTAAGGCTTGGTGTAGCAAGCGTCCACTGCCACCACTGTGAATTCGTGTTTTGCTATCTTGAAAAACAATTCATTATTGAGCGCAGCATTGACCAACCGCACAAGGTATGTTTGTCCGCTTCCTACATATACGCGAAAGGTCTCTGCAGTGCAACATCCATAATAGTTAAAATTATATTTCATTCTCCAGACACAACAAGAAGGAGAGCAAACTAATTAAATAAATACCTAAAGCCGAGCAGGGATACAGGTCTCCGGGCTGCCCATTTACAGTGAAAGCGTCGGATACATTGGGCGCGGCACCCGTGAGATTCGCTTGAGTCACAACAGCGATGGGATCTCTATTCCACCATTCTCCTGTTCAATTCAATTACATGATCAAGATTAAAATAGCATGGAATGGAGATATAGTAGTCTAGAAGAGGAAGAGGAAACGGTGAGTGACCGACCTAGCATAAGAGGAATCTCTTGATGGGGTTTGGGAAAAGGATATAAGGCGCCTCTTTTAGGATAGATTACTAATGCTCCATACACAGTAGCCCGCAGCCATGATACATGGGCGTGCCACCACAAGGTTCCTTCCTGCTCAACAATGGTGAATCTGTATCTGTAACTTCCACCCGGTTGAATGGGACACTGCGTAACATATGCCGGCCCATCCGCCCACCCTGTCCGCAACTGCCTCACCCCATGCCTAGAGTTCACGCAAATATAACAATCAAGAAAATCTTTAACCTTGTGCCATTAATAGGATCCTAATTTCCTATAGTAGCAGAGGCAGAGAGATATACCAGTGAAGAGTGGCATTGTATTGGGCTCTGTTATATGCCTTCACAACAAGAGTGTCGCCATTGTGAACAAAGAGAGTAGGACCAGGTAACTGCCCGTTAACGGTGATTATGTCATGGGTTTTGCACAGCCGAGTGACCCTCTTGGGTTCAATCTGTGTCAATCACTCAGCATTTTCTTAAATTATAATCATAAAAATTCATCTACAATATGGACAATTTCTTTCTTAGACTCAATAAAATATATGCATGTTCCACATTACTTACAACGAAGGTATGGTAGTGTATTTCGGCGTTTGCAAGAAGGGCAACGAGTGAGAAAGAAAGCGAGAGAAGATAAATTAGCGTGGCTGCACCGAACTCCATTGCGGCAGATTGCGTTTGCGATTGGCAAAGAAAAGCGTGTTGTGTTGATGCTGCAAGAACTACTCCTATATATATATTACAACTAGGAAAGGAAAGAAGAATAGTTAAATCTCTGTGGCTGGTCGAACATCACAAATTCCAAATATGTTCAAGTGCAACAAAACATAGCACGTCAACTGTCCCCAATATTTATAATGCCACCTGCAGAAACACTGGTTTAGTTAGAGGGAACATTCTAACCGATACATTCCTCCGTACATGGAGTCGCTCAGCGTTCGTTGACCATCTTCATTGGAAGCAAAGCATATAATCGAATACAATTAAATTTTCTTTTTCTCGTTTACTCCTGATTTCTCTCTCATTACCATATTTTCCACTATTTTTCTCATGTTGCTTTTTGAACGATTACAGAACTGGCCATGTCTATTCCGCAACCAAGTACTGAGGTGGTTTCTTGTGGGCCCATAGTCTATAACTAAACGATCACAAACAAAAATTCAATGATCACTATCAAAAAGTCAATGTTGCCGTAGACGTCCTCTGAGTCTCGATGATTGTAATTTGTAACAACACATCATAACATGTGTGCTCTACTTGCCACTAATATAATTTTGTAGCATGTCGTATCATATTTATTTGTTTTTATAAATTAATTATTGTTTTCGTAAGGCATATAGGAGATGGTGTTTGGTCGTTGAATATGATATTGTGGGTTTGGTTTGTATTGTGGGTTTAATTCGTAGGATTTAGGTTTTTCAGAATTTGCTTGTCATCAAATCTCTATGAAAATGGTGGGTTTTTTTTTATTATCAAAGTATTGGAAGGTTTGGGAAAAAATCAAACATTAGTTTTTATGGAATGAAGAGGAGTTTAGAAATGACATCTCCTTCAATTCTCATTTGGTGTGATGGTCACTAGTTATTAACTTCCATAACATTTGTGCCGTTAGCGGAGGTTCCATTGCTGCACACCCTCAAACTTTTTAAATGAGGGATTTACACCTGCAAGACATTTATAGCGAGCAACTCAGAAGACTCGTGTCTTGGCCAAAAGTTAAGCTCAAATTCATTTTAGCCATTGGTGCCCAAGAATCTTATCGACAACTATCGAAGCTATTTCGTGATGACATTTCACACAAGATTGGGGTTGTTTCCTCTAGGCCCCGATAGAAGGACTACAAGTGGTTTCTAGATAGACCATTCTAAAATTAGTCACCCAGTAAGGGTTATGAATTGTTGTCTCCCAAGCTTCCATAGTGCACAAACTCAACTCCTGTTGGTTCTTGTGTTCTCTTGTTTTTTGTTGGAAACATAGATTCTCTATTGTCTTTTCGGCAATTCTAGAGCCCAAGCTTGCACATTTCACTTGGTGTATTATTTGTCATGGTTTCCCCCTTAGTCAGTTGTGCTCATTCAATTCGGTGTTCAAGATCCTCATTGCCCATTTTGTGGGCGAATTGAAACCCCAATGTACCTTTTTGTTGTTTTCGAAAAGCTCAAACCATTTGCGCTTGAATTCATGAATTTTTTAACCTTTTCAACCCGAACCTTTCCACCTGTCGGCAAAGATATCCTACTAGGGGATTGGTCGGGCATTCCCATATCCTTCACCCAAGTCTCTGTCATGCTTTCAAATTGGAAATCTCTTTCTTCATTGGAAAGAGAGAAACTCAATTATTTTCGTTCATTCTATTGCGAATCACAATCTTTCATTGTCCAACAAAGCAATGATTGTGTTTAATGTTTTTTCTGCATATACAAGTGCAAGCATTGAAGGTGTTCTCTTGGAGGTGGCTCACCTCGAGACCCTATTGGACCACTAGGGAAACACTGTTGCACTATTTCTTGGGTTTTGCTGCCTGACCCATTGCTTAGAGTCCCTCCACCTTCCTCTCTCTATGTAGTTTTTGCCTAATTTCACGTGTTCTTGTTTTATGACATAAGTTTGTAATCTATGTGTTTCTTGCATAATCATTTCATTTTGTATCTCATTAGTGTGGACTTCATAACATACTACCATTTCACTATTTTTTTGTAAATAGTTATATTATTTTACTTTTAATAATATAACCACTATTTCTGTAAAAAAAAAAACTATTAAATTTTAGTTGCAAATGTGTTAGTGACAATTCACGCGATTGTCTTGCACACCCCAATTGACTCTTAAACAATTACTAGAGTGCAACTAATGGTGTGCATGTTGCCATAATGAGTTGCAAAATGGTTTCTAGGTTTACAATATTCGCATCTTTACCGTGAATAAAATTTCATCTGTTGGTAACTGGTCCTACACCTATTTATATAGGTAAGGGATCTTCTTAAATGGCATCCCATCCTAGTAACCTAATGGAGCTAGGTGCCTGTTTAGAGAAAAGCAGATAATAAAAAATTGAGCAAGGAACAAAGACGCTTCGACTCAAATTCTGAGCTGCTTGCAAAACAAATTTACAGAGGAGTTGGGTGACTAAAGTGAAATTATTAATGGCTAGAAGCTAGATTGACAGTGGAGAGATATCTGTACAAATTTGGGGTTGATTTTGATGAAGACGTCGTCACTATTTTCCTCATAAGCTTCCCATCCACCCATTTGTAAAATCAAGGATGTGATTTTGCATATTGAAGGCTAGAGAATTTGTGATAGAAAAGAGGATTTGGGATATTATTCGTGTCGGTAAATAATAAAAGAACGTGAGAATCAGTTGTATATGAAGTTGCATCGTTAGAAATCAATATCGTGAGAATGGTGTTGCTTACACAGAGATAGAAAGAGATGATGAAACGTTGCCGAGATTAAGGCTGCGTGACATGCATGGTGGCATAAAATAACAAAGATGTAGACAAATCTTGCTAAGAAAAAAAAAAAAAAAAAAAGGAAAAAGATACAAATTTGTCGTGTAATGAGTGGTGGTCTGTCTGTAGAGACATTTTGAAGGAGGACAGAGCGGTTGAGAAATATGAGAGCCATGACATGGTACTTCAGGATTTTCTTGTTGAGTCATGATATGGGAGGGGAAAAAATGAATGTGAATAGCGTTGATGTTGCATATTCTTATTGCGTAAGGAATATTTGTACAAAGACGTGTAAGTATATGGGCACATAGGCATTTCATGTTTTTGTGCAATGTGGTTTGGAATGTTGTGTGTAGCATTGTGTTTTGTATAAGATTATGTGTAGGTATGTGTTCCATGTGGAAGTTGTATTATGGTGCGTAATGATTTTGCACAACATTAGAATGTAATGGTGTTCCATTATTATTATTTGTTTGACTGGATTTGTTTGTTAGAGGTATAAAACAATGTGTTGAAGAATACCCTGACACTACTAGTAAAAGCATATATCGTATTGATGATGGCTTGATGACTATTAGAGAGAATCCTCTTGTTGACAAGACGTGACATGTTTTGAAGCATGCAACTACTTTTAAAGAATGTACATTCCTAGTTGTAAAATAAGAAATGGTTGTAATAATTATTGTGATTGTTGGATTTTGCTTAGTCAATCAAGTCGTAGCATGTCATATATAGATCTACCAAACCTAGTGATGATATAGTTGAGTGAAGTGTATGGAATATTGAATACTATCTTACACTAGCTTGAAGGTGATCTTGATATATTTTGAATCTCAATTAGAGTAAATGTAATATAAGACACCGTGATTATGTTGGTTTTTTACGAAATATTTTTCACAAGATAATATTATGTCTATATCTCATTTGATATATTTATATATTACTCAGATCTATGATTAAGTATCTTCTTTCCATTCACTTAATGTTAGTAGATATGGTTTATTCCCAATATCTCGGTATCAAATCTAGGTTTAGAGCTTTGTAGGATTATTTGGGTAGCTATATAATAATTTTTTTGGTTGAGAAGTCCATTTACTATTGAAACTCTTATGTCTAATGATGTCGGAAACTAAAGAATAGAGACTGATGATTTCAATGGTTAGAACTTTGAGTTATGGAAACTCAAGATGGAGGATATCTCGATAAATAGAGATCAATCGAGTTGTGATAGAATCATGACCCCCATGGATTAAAATAAGAAGACTACATAATAAAATTAATAGAAAGGCTAGAAGTTATAACATATTTTTTCTATCATGTTCAATTTTATAGAATGTATCCAATGAATATACAAAAATAATTATGTGATAACTTAAGAATGTACTAGGAAAAACCTTTGGTTATCAAATTGTTTCTCTTAAGGAAGTTATATTCATTGAGAATAAATGATGTTGACTTCATTACTTAAGCATATGAATTCCTTTGACATTTCCATTAGTTAGTTATCATCCCTCGGACATAAATGTGGATAATAAAGATAGGTGTATTAAAATTCTATACTTTTATATATGTTTTGGATAATTGAGTGATGTTAATCACTAGCACCATATCTAAACAAAATATAGATGATATTGTTATGGCCTTACTATCGGAAGAATTAAGGTGCAATCCTGCTAAAGACTACCAAGGTGATTCATTGTTGGTACACATGAGGATGTAGGAAAAGAAAAGCATAGTTCATAGGAGAAGGGTGCAAACTTTAGAGAAAATTCTATGACTCTAAGGAGACCTTCTCTAATGAAATCTTGGAATTGTGGAAAAAACATGGTATTTCGGAAGGACTATAGAGTGAACGTGGATAAGAACAAGCCATTAGAAATTTCATCTTAAGGTGAGAAGGGATTTATGGATAAAAATGGAAATGCATATTGGAACCTTTCGGTGGAAATGCATGCATGAAGCATGATTGGTTGAATCTATAAGATCAGGTATCATATGACATCCATGTTGTCAAGCTAAATGTCTAGGACATAAAATTGAAAATTTTGGCCATGATTGTATACACCTAGATTTTGTATATACCGTTACTAACAACTCTTTTGTGCAGATAAGGTTTATTGATGCATCTATTTCTTGAGAGGGTGCCTTAAAGGGCCTTCCAAGAATGGGGTATGAATATTCACATGGTCATTATGGGTTAGAGATAGTATACAAATATAATATCATTATGTGGTCCTAACTTTAGTTATCCTTGTCCATCTATGTTGCACACACTAGCTCACTCCCGATACACTTGTTTGCATCTAACTTCATCATTGACACCCTTTTTATTTTTTCTTGATCCATGACACATTGCACTTCATTTGACATTGGCTCCCCTTAGTGAAGCCATCACCGTAAGGTGATGGTGTTGGTGTTATATTTTCCCTTGGCCGATGCCATCAATTTTGTGTGATGGCATGGGTATATACACACCACACCCAAAATTCATAAGAAAAGGAAGGATGGAAGGAACCAATAATCTGCTCTGCTCTTTTTTTTCCAACTTCGCATCCTGTTCACTCTACGATCTTGGTCTATCTTGCACTTGAATTGGATTGGACACTCTTCTTGGTTGTTGGATTGCTTGCACTATTGGGTCATCTATAGTGAGTCTAGGATAAGAACGGTGTTCCCCTTCTCCACCCATAACGATTCTCTCTCAGCATATTGTTTCTTTGGAGAGATAGATGCATCAACAACCACCTCACAGGTAAGTGTTCTAACTCTCTTTGTCATTTTGTATAGATTAGTTCACTTCCTTTCCCATTTCTCTATGTTAGCTTAGTGTTATATGTACATTGATACTAGTTAGCATATTGATCTTACATGATCAACTCCTTAGCTTTCCTTCATTTACATTTTAGTTATATTGTAGTAGTGTAGATTGTGAATGATTGTCCTATCTATCTATAATTATACATCTCTCCCCATTAACCGATATCCTATAAGGGTACTCTCCTTTATCTTGACTACGGGCCTTGGAAACCATAGGTTGACCTAGTGT
The DNA here is from genome assembly GCA_018340775.1 of Taxus wallichiana var. yunnanensis. Classification (NCBI taxonomy): domain Eukaryota; kingdom Viridiplantae; phylum Streptophyta; class Pinopsida; order Cupressales; family Taxaceae; genus Taxus; species Taxus wallichiana. The sequence continues at coordinate 63,015,340 of CM031233.1, forward strand.
AGGATCACTTCCTCTGGATATGCGACCTTAGCACTCATTATATCCCCTTTAAATCAATCAATTGTGTGTTGGTCCATGTGTGTCTCCTCTTCGTTGCCTCATACCCTTGTAGAATGGAAGATTTAGGAGTGCAAGCCATTGAGACACATTCTTGGCTGCCATACATTTTAGTGAACCCAATGTGAATCCTATAGACCTTCTGATCAAGCACAACTCATTAAAAGAACCCATCTCCATTTTTGACCTCATTTCAAATCACCAAATCATAAAACCTAAAAAAATAGTCTACATAGCTGCTATCGCCCAGAATGATACCGTCTACTTTTGTAAAATTGTCTCTTGATGCCATTAGCCCTTATGTAAATTTTCTTGCATGGATGATTATGTTGGTAAGTCCCATTCTAGACATTTTCTTGATAAAACCCTACACCTCGGCCCTTGTGTAAATATTTAACATGGCCCATAATATAACAATAGCTATATCTCGGACCTTATGCCATCGTCCCTTATGTAAATATTTGATAGGGTCGATATTATTGGAAGCACAAGTTTCCAGAACCTTATTTTTTAGCTTCCAAATTGTAAATATGTCATCTCGAGGATATTTTTGGCATAGTTGAACCCCATGAATTTCTCCATGGGATATTCCTTTATGCCTACATCTCCTCTTCATGCTCCTAAATGTTCTAGTTCTCATCCTACAAGCACTAATATTTCTACTTTCCCCGACCTCACTCATGAGACTTTGCTGTCCTAACCCAATCCCTCCGATCATTCAATGTAGGGTGACTCATAGAATGTAATATGGTTGAGATTGAGAAAATAGATCCTAGATCCATCATTAAGAATCTTAACAACAATGAATACTTTACTCTTGACAAGGATGGAGGTTTCTGAAGGATACCTACTAATGCAATGGAGATGACTATACCTTGTGCTAATCAAGAAGTTCCCTATCATGATTAGAATCCTCCCTACAGGAATGGTAAGGGTGTATCTCCTGAAACCCCACTAATGAGCATGAAAATCACAAACAAACACCCACCTCTAAAGTTCATTCTTCTTTTATGGATCCTAACATGGTGATAGTCAAGCTCCTAGATCAAATGGCCTTATCCTAAGCTACCACCACAACTAGCATGATCCAAATGTAAAATTAAATGTTGCAAATAAAATCTCAAAATGTGGTGCCTAACATACCTTCTTACATACCTCCTCCATTGGTGGATGCACATGGGAATCTTATTCCTCTTCTACCAATATGGAACAAGATGTTACAAACTATCCAAAATGAACCTTTATCTCCCTACATTGATGTCATGGACTTGGGAGAGATAGTTTGTACCATACCTTATAATGGCTCCACAGATCCAACCCTCTACCCGAATAATTTGGAAACTTCTACAAAGAATGGATTCAAATGAACACTTATGCAACCACTAAGCTTCTAGCAAAGAATTTTATAGGTGAGGCATTAGAATGGTATAACCAAGTGATGGGTGTCATTATTCCCTTCATTTAATCAACTCATGGTTGATGTCATATTCAAACTAGGGGTGTGTCTGAAGCTATATGCAATAAGAAGAATCTTAGTGAACTAGTAATTGATTGTAGATATTTATTATTTTTATTTTACGGGGGTTTTAAAGTGTCTTTAAGATTTCTTGGCCAAATCCTTATTAAATCTAAACTATAAGAAACTTGTTGAAATAAACACACATTTCTGAAATAAATAAATCCTTGCAAAACTTGAACACACTGTTGGAAATAGATATATGTTGCAGAATTAAACACACTGCTTGGAAATAAACACATGTTGCAGAATTAAACAAATTGCTGGAAATAAATATACTTTGCAGAATTAAACATATTGCTGGAAATAAACACACTTTAGAAATATTTCTTAAAATTCTTTTGAGGAAATAGAAACATACATTAAAACACCTGCAGGAACAATAAATAACTTATATAACAGATTTTAATTTAAGAATCAAAAGTACTTACAGAACTACTAATTAATGATTTACACAAATTGCTTGAAGATATAAATACCAATAAAATAAAGGATCATGTTTCTTGGAGGAGTGGGCCCTTTCTCCACCTTGAATCAAGAGTTGAAAAAAGTATGATACTCTCAAAATGAAATGGCTATCTTATTATTGAATTGTTCTGTCTTACAAAACTTAACTGTGTATATGTTTGTATATCTCTATATATATTTATCTATCTTCAGGTCTTTATATATATTTCATCATCAAGATGCATTTACAATCATGAGTGTTCAATAGTTTTCTATCCACCTATAGGTTCTAGTGAAACAAAATAGTGCTCAAAGTAGATATGAAATTTAGAAACCTAGTTGGACATATAGCTGTTGGTCTTACATAAGTATTTATGGAGTGTGAAGAATCGAAATTCGTTGATCTTCCTGATTGGAGGGCCCATTAATTTCTCTATCACCGGATTTTGACAGAATAAAAATATTCCCATTGATTCTAGAACTTTGGAGAAGTTTTGGAACCAAAGGGAAACATTCCGGAACTAACTGCAAAAGTTTCAGAGCTAAGTGCAGGAGTTAGGAACTAATTGGAGTTCCGAACTAAGTCTGAAGGTTCCGGAGCTAAGTGATAGAGTTCCGGAGCTAAGTGATGGAGTTTTGGAGCTAAGTGTTGGAGTTCCAAAACTAAGCCGCATTCTAGCCCATTTCCTCAAAAAGGTGCTGGTTGCTTCACACTTTGCTTATCTGACCAAATATGACCGTTTTATTCCAAAAACTGAATTTCCACACATTTTGTTAGGAATTATGGAGTTTTTAGATGTTAGAACTAAATCAAACAAAATATGGACAATTACATCCTAACTTATACTAGATCAAACAAAAGCCACAAAATGCAGTCAAACTTGATTAAAAGGAGAGTAAAATGAGATCATTCATTGCACATTGATGAGGCATATTTTGGCCTTATCACCAAGTTCCTTCCAAATCAATAGTTGATTTAGAAGGTTTAGTTAAGGCTCTCATATCTGAATTTCAGCAACAAGACCTTACTAAAACACTTTACAAATATTCATAAACCTTAAGCAAGGTACGCATGAATCTTCCCATGAATTTATTAAGAAATGGAAAACACTTTCCATACAAGCCAACCATAACCTTGATAATAAGAGCTTATGTCAAATATTTCTTAAAGCCCTTATGCCTACCCTCCAATACAAAGTTAGGTCTTTCTCTTCCAATACGATGGAATAAGCCCTCAAATAAGCCAAGATACAAGATCACCTCATGTGTGAATTCGGATGTACTTCTATTTCATCTCTTAAACATAAAGGCACAACACATGTAATCAGCTGTCGAATCTTCCAAGAGAAAAAGGAGTAAGGGAACGTTAGGAACCTCCTCACCCTCACACTCCTTTATCTTATACTGAGCTTCTCCAAATGCTTCCTAATCCGCGAATCATCCATCCTTTAAAACAAGCCTTACCTAACTTTATAGGTGATCTAGTGTTTCGGTGGCATGCCACTATAAGACACTTTCACGGTAATTGTAAGGACCTTAGGAATGTAGCCCTTAATTTATTTCTTGGATAATCCTTCAATCACTCTACCATTATACAAGAGTGTTATGAGAATTATCAATCTTTAGAAATATCACTCTAACCATCAAAATTAGCATCATAAAAACCCCATGAACAATATCATAGGAACCATAGAGCCTTCCTACTACAATCATAACCTCCTAGATTCTCAATATGTCAATGTAGCTAAGGTAAACTATATGCATAAACCTTCCCATAAATATCCCATTACTAAACTAAAGAAATCCTCTGATAACCCACCTTTGTTTGATACTTCTCAAGACCCACCGATGTTCAAATCTGATCCCACATTTGAGCTTCCACCCATGGTGTCACAAGAAGTACCAAGTAAGGATCCTATCCCACCTTCTTCTGATAAGATAGATCAAACTAAACCATCATCAAATTTGGATACATCTTCCATTGTGCCACCACCACGGTATCACTATGGAAGCTATTCCAAACCTCATTGGAACTTTTTAGATGAGATAAATTCCCTTACATGTAAGATACCCTTTATGGAACTCATGCATACCTCGGATTCACATTGAAATTTCCTTCTCCAACAAATGTAATGATTTGAATATGCCTTTAGTGAGGTTCCCAAGGCTCCTCTTACATCCCATAAATTCATCACATAGAGACTATATGATCACCCTTACAAAATCCATGCTTGGGATGCTTAGCATTGGATTTTGTGGATGATTAAGCTAAAATGTGAATCTAAGCCTAATATTATTGCTATTGGAGTAGTAAATGAATATACAATTAATTACACAAATTAAACTAAGCAAGCTAATTAATAAAATATGAAACCCTAATTGCAAGGAGGAGAATAAGGTACTCAATTGATTCACAATAAAATCTAGACGATACCAAAGTGTTGACCAAATGAACAAAGAGGGAGAATCATCACACAAAGCCTTAGAAAAGTGTGTGAGTTGATGATTTTCCTATACTATGGCGCTTGGAGAGGGATATGGGTGCATGTGGGTGCCCTAGGCCTATTTTTGGGTGCTTCAGGTCTCGCCTAAATTATCATAAAACCTCCTCTAAGTGGTCACTAGTTGTTCATTGTTTTTTTGTGATTTCTATGAGGCCACACAATGATCGCCAAGGTTGCTAGAAACATGCAATGAAACAATGATCTGCAAAACCCTCAAATAAACATCAAATCCTAAAAAAGAAAGATGCATAATGAGGGGTTAAACTTTCCTTAGATGTAAAAATGGTGATCTTATGAGTGAGTGTTGTACTATATCTCAAACCTGATGTAGTTCTATGTGTGTGTGTGGAATTTTTCCCTAGGTGGCTCTTATGTGTGTCACCCTTGATAGTGAAGAAGTAAGCTAGATGTAAAGAAATGTAATAGATGTATGAAAAAGACTGAAATTTCCTCCTATGAAGTGTATACATAATAACCATCCATTATGTCCCTTTGATGGTGCTAGATGGATGCAATGGAGCTCTTAGATGTTTGATGGATGTAACCTTAGGTGATGATAGCTATTGTTTAGTGCTTGGTCCCTTATTATGGTCACATAATTTTATATTTATATCATTCATTTGCTTGAAATTTGTAACTAACCCCGAAAATGCCGATGCAAAAAGATAAGATGCTGAAATGATAGAAAGGACCCAAAATATGTGAATAAAGTACAAAGGGGTTAGGGACACCCAGAGGGGATGAGGGTGCTTGGCTGGGTTATGGTGTCTAGGATGATAAATGTCGAGGTATAAAAAGGTAGATTGAGGTAAAAGGGTGTAAGACCAAAAGTGACAACATAAAGCAAAGAAAGGTGGCCAAAGACATGGGTTAATTAGTACTTTTCTTACTTAGGAATCATATGAATAGTAATATGCAATCATGACTAGATAATTACCCAAAGTGCGTGATTTTATGTCTCCCCCCTTTGTGTTGGTGAGTGGAAATATCGGTAACATAAAGTAGATAGAGATGCATACCTAATAACCATGTATATTGATGTAGAAAGAGCATGCCAAGGGAAAAGACAAAGCATGAAGTGATAAAAGTGTGAAGCATGGATGCTAAGGAGGAAAAGTGAAAAAAGTGATGATGAAAATGAACCTAGGGTAGAAGCAAATCAGAGATGTAACAATGTACCTATTTATCAATGTTGATTGTTGTTGTTGATGTTATGAAGTGATGTTGACTCTTTGCTTCCCATACGGATGGACCTACAAAAGAGAAGAATGAACAAGTATTCAAATACACATGTATATGTGTAAAAAGTATGTAATGAAGTATGTAAAATGAAAAATGTGAAAAATGAACATGTGCACATGATCCATAATGAGGAAAGAGTGTAGAAAGAATTATGAAGATGTTGTAGGCTGAACAAGTTTTTTCAAGTGATCTCACGCCATTAGTTGTGCATGGCGTGAGTTTTGGGGTGATTTCATGCCAAGTCATGGAAGAAGTGTAGGGATAAAATTATGGTGTTATCCTTCTTAATCGCTTCCCGCAATGTAGAACACCACTTGCAGATGGTATGTAAAATTTAAACAATTTGATCCAATGCAAAATTTCTAAGGACCGTATGCCATGTAAAAGTTGTTCTGTGGAGTTTTGTAGATCGTGTTGAATCGCCAAATGTTGTGTAACTTACCATTGGTTATAGGCATCCAAGAAGGACCGTGTTGTGATAAGTACCTAAGTATGATTATGAACCTTGAAACTAAAAATGTGTTGTATCGACCTTTGTGCTGCATGATTTCTAATGACTATAGACTGTTGTATGGGGTTACTGATTCACCCAAATTATGACCCCCTCATTTGGGGTGCATGCGACGTTGATGAAGGAGTATGTGGCCCAAAAGAGGATTGACCTGTGTGTGGAAACTGTGCCCTACGGGGGAAGGTAATACACTTGATAGAAACCAAGGCACACACAAACAAAGTGGCTGGGAGACAAGTGTTAGTACAAGGAAAGACGAATATGCATGTGTAGACATCTAAAATGTCGACATACCTAGTTATGACTAATTTGTCTGGAAATAACATCATCATCCATTTAATATTTAATCACAAGATTAATTATTATCCATTTATCATATTCCCCCTTTATCATTATTTATTATTTATCCAATATCCCATCACTCCATTATTAATCCCTTTAATCCATTTTCATATCCCATTTTATTATTAATCCCTTTTATTTTATTATTATGTCCCATTATCCTATTATAATCCTTCATTAATAATTTCTAGGAATTTAATAATCCTACACTTCACCTACCACCTACCCTACACATACCTACACCTAGCCTTTCCATCAAATCACATCCTTAATCATGTTTATTTAATCTAAACTATCCTTAATCTAATTATTTTCTCCACCTCTAAATCTAGAAGCCTCTCTAACCTTCTCATTCCATTTAATTTTTAATTCAATGGAAGCTTCTTCCCTCCATGAATTTTAAATTCAAAACTCTAGAATCCTCCACATCTAGAAAATTCTCCACTCTCATGCATCCTCAACCATTGATCTTATCCAACATGGAAAGATCTCAACCATTGATTTTTTCCTCCTCTAGCTATAAATAGAGGTGCCACCCTCCATGGCAAGCACCTTAGAAAAATAACAAGTATATGCTGCCAAATTCTCAAGCAAGCTAAGCATTCTTCATAGCATTCCATCAAGCCAAAAACATCATTTGATCAAGGGGAGGTGCTGCTGAAATTAGTCCATATATCTGAAGCATTTCTCATTCCATCCAACAAGCAAATCAAGGAGCAAATCAAAAATCATCAAAGGAGGAGGATTTCACTTGTAGGTAAGTACAAGTATATTACTTTCTCCCCCTTTTATCTCGATCAATCTGAGGTAGATGAACCATTGTGTTAGATTTTGTGTTGAATTGGTTTCATAGTCATTTCATATTTGCATGCTAACACAATTTTTCCTCTACATTTTGGCGCCCACCATGGGGCTTACCCCCCTAAATTTTAATTGAAATTAGTAGCATTTAGCACTAATAACAAACTTTTCGAATTTCATATTTTTCGTTAAGATTTAACCTTGAAAATTTTGAATTTTCATGTTCGAGTTCCTTTTCAACACGTTTAACTCGAAACAACACATTTGTGACTTGTATAAGTGCATATATCATAAAGAAAAGTGTTCTACACATTTTTATGACTCTTTGTTTGTAAGGATACATTTCAACATGTTTGAATTCTGTTTCAAAGCATGTATAAACCCTATTTTAACACATTTATCTCATTAACATTCTTTCTAAGTAGGTTGAATTCTCCTGTTCAAATTTCAGCATGTTTGGATTCTGTTTTAGTGTGTTTAGACTTTGATTTAGTGTGTTTACCCACTAACGTTATTTGTATGTAGGTCGACTTCTCCTGTTCACATTTCAATGCATTTGGATTATGTTTCAAACACATTTAGACTCTGTTTTTAGTGTGTTTAACCCTTGGCATTCTTCTCGTGTAGGTTGACTTCTCCTATTCACATTTCGCGTGTACATTTTTATTTCAATGCATTTAGACCATGTTTTAGCGTGTTTTCTTGTTAACATTCTTTCTCGTGCAAGCTAACTTCTCTTTTTGCATTTCAATGCATTTGGATTCTGTTTTAGCATGCTTATACATTGTTTTAGCGTGTTTACCCGCTAACATTTTTTTCACGTACAGTTGGCTCTCATGTTCACATTCCAACGTGTTTGGACTCTATTCTCGCACGTTCTCTCCCACCAGTAGAACGTTTGTGTGCTAACATTATGTACGGGCGGTACCCATATTTCAATGCATTTATCCTCAAACAATGCGTTTATACACTATTTTAGCGTGTTTAACCGTAATAACATGTTTACTCGAATAGTATTTTTGTGTTCATATTAACTAATAACCCACATATTTTTCTTTTTTCTAGTGTTTTCTGGAATCTAACATTATGTTTTTATAGAAATATTAAAAAAACAAGGGAAACTCTTCCAGTTTTAACATTTGATAAAAAAATATAGCCTAACATTTGTGGTTGCAGGATAAACTAAGACTATTAATCTTTGTTTTTGCAACACGAACGGTCCAAGAGCATTGGGGTTTTGATAAAAAAACTGCTAATCCTTTGTTTTACAAGATCCCTTATTAAAGACCCATATCATATAAATTTCAATTTTTCAATTTTTATTACTTTTTGTGTGTATCTTTTGTACATTTGTGTGCTTCTTGTATTTATCCCAAACGAAAACCGTGTATGCTCTCCTCTCACGATCGTAACAATCTTGAGGATAAAAAGTGGCTAGCCTTCCCCTTGTTATTTTTAGGGGTTAACGTGATGTGGAAGTGACATCCACACACTTACCGTATTCCTAAGGGTCTCATGACCATGGGATTCACCTTCACGCATGTAGACACACCCGTGTTCTAATGGGGTATATAAATCATTTAGCATTTAACTTCTACAATCGAAACCCTAAACCATAGGCCATAAACCTAAACACTAAACTGTAAACCTTGAGCCCTAAACCCTAAACCCTAAACCTTTAACCATGATCCCTAGACCCTAAAACCTAAACCCTAAACCCTAAACCTTAAACATTCAAGCAGATTACTCGTGAGCCCTAAACCCCGATCCTTAAGCCCTAAACCCTAAGCCATAAGCCCTAAACCCTAAGCCATAAACCCTAAACCATGAACCATGAGCCCTAAATGCTAAACCCTAAACCCGAACCGTAAAAACTAAATCCTAAACCCTAAACCCTAAACCTTAAACACTAAATCCTAAACCCTAAACCCTAAGCCTTGAACCCTACACCCTTATCCATGAGCCCTAAAATCTAAACCCTAAACCCTAGACCATATACCCTAAGCCCTAAGCCCTAAACCCTAAACCTTAAACCCTAAAACCTAAACCCTAAACCCCGAGCCCTAAACCATAAACCCTAAACCTTAATCCCTAAACATTAAATCCTAAACCCTAAACCCTGAACCCTGAACCATAAACCCTAAAACCTGAATCGTAAACCATAAACCCTTATCCCTAAACACTAAATCCTAAACCCTAAACCCTGAATCTTTAACCTCGATCCGTAAACCCTAACCATAAACACTAAACACTAAACACTAAACCTAAAACCTAAATCCTAAACCATAACCCTAAACCTTGAACCCTGAACCCTAAACCATAAACCTTAAACCCTAAACTATGAGCCCTAAACCTAAACCCTAAACCCTAAACCCCAAACCATATTTCATCAATATTTCCTAGTCTCATGCCTAGAACCATCATTAAGTTTGCTTATAGAACTACCTTGTTTATGAGAGGTGGGACAAGTAACTAAATGGATATGACATTTACCTTGTGCCTTGTAATGCATATATTACACATCTCTTCCAAACTTGTTTCTCCCCACATATACTTATGCTCTTGAATGTAAATTTATTCACACTCAAACAAATTTCACATTTCTCATATTTCCATGTATGGAATTATGCAAGCCGAGGATGACCCATTGGAAGCTGAAAAATAACCATCACAACAACAAAATTAATCTTAAAGGAAAAAAAAAGAAACATAGAGAATATATCAATGTAGAGGTGTAGGATCATAATTGAATTTCTGTAGTATCCTCTCCTCCTCGGGAGAAAGATAAAGTTCAAGTGTTCTACTTTTGGAATGGATAGTAAATTTGACATAACTTCCTAAAGTGTTCTAAATAAGCATAGAAATAGGGAATGACTAAGAACACTAAGGGGTTACCAATCACCTAGTAAATCTTTCTTGTTTAGTTCTAAATGGGAGTTATTTGGCCTATGACTTAGTGACCTTCCATTCATTGATAATTCCTTATATGATAAACCCATGGATGTTTTCAAAATCACCTGAACAAAAATATAGGGATAGTCATCAATCCTAGTGAAGATTGTGATGTGATTTCCAAGCAACTTGAAATTCATATAGATTTAGAGGTCATAACACAAATTTACAAATATCTTCATCATTATAAATGGAAGCCAAGAACAATGTCTCCCTGTACATCCAAGGATTGAGGACTACTGGGGTCTTTGGAAGGATTGGAAAGTTAGGAATATGACATTTCCCTCCTTCAAAATATCAACAAATGAAAAACATCAAATTTTGTTGACTCTCTTTGAATGTTTACGCCTACAAATTTGATAAACCCCGAACTTTGTGACCTTAACCCTTAACCCTCAACCATGAGACCTAAACCCTAAACTATAAACCCTAAACCCTAAAACCAAAATAATAAATCACGAACCCTAAACATTAAATATCAAACCCTAAAACCTAAACCCTAAACACTAAATATCAAACCCTAAAACCTAAATCCTAAACCCATAACCCTAAAGCATTGACCTTGGACCATAAACCCTAAGCCCTAAGCCCTAAACCCTAAATACTAAATTCAGAGCCCCAAGCTCTAACCCCCAAACCTTAAACCAGTAACTCTGAACCCCGAACCTTAAGCCATAAAACATGAACCATGAACCCTAAACCCTAATCCCTAAACCTTAAGCCTTGAACCCTACACCCTAATCCTTGAGCCCTAAACCCTAAACCTTAAACCATGAGCCCTAAACCCTAAATCTAGAGCCCTAATCTCTAACCCCTAAACCTTAAACCTGTAACTAACCCATAAACCTTAAACCCGTAACTCGAAAACCAGAACCCCCGAGTCATAAACCTTAAACCAGCACCCTAACCCCTAAACCTTGAGAATTAAACCCTAAACCCTTAGCCCTTTACCCTTTACCCTAAACCACGACATTTAAACCTTAAAACCTAACTCCTAAACCCTAAACCGTAAACCCTAAATCCTCAACCCTAAACCTTAAACCTTGAGCCTTAAACCCTGAACCCTCAACTCTCAACCCTAAACCCTCAACCCTAATACCTAAACCCTAAACCCTGAACCCTTTTCCCTAAACCTTAAACCCTGACCTTTAAACCTTAAACCCTAACTCCTCAACCCCGAACCCTAAACCATAAACCCTAAACCTTAAACCCCAAACTCTAAGCCCTAAATCCTAAACCCTAAACCCTAAACCCGACCCCGAGCCCTAAACCCTAAACCCTAAACCCCAAACTCTAAGCCCTAAATCCTAAACCCTAAACCCTAAACCCTAAAACATAAACCCCGACCCCCTAAACCCCGACCCTTGAGCCCTAAACCCTAAACCCTAAACCCTAAGCCACGAACCCTAGGCCCTAAGCCATAAGCACTAAGCCAAAACCCTAAACCTGAACCTCAAACATAAACCCTTAACCCTAAACCCTAAAAACTAAACCCTGAACCCTCAACTCTCAACCCTAAACCCTAAACCCTCAACCCCGATCCCTAAATCCTAAACCTCAACCTTGACCCCTAAACCCTAAACCTGAAGCTAGAGCCCTAAACCCTTAACCCTTAACCCTTAACCCTAAACCATAAACCCAAAACTCTAAACCCTAAACCATAAACCCTAAACCATGAACCCTAAGCCCTGAGCCCTAAACCCTAAACCCTAAAATTTGAACTATGAGCCTTAAACACTAAACCTTAAACCCTAAACTCTAAACCTTGAGTCCTAAACCCTTAGCCCTAAACCCTAAACCCCGAGCCCTAAACCCTAAACCCTAAATCATAAACCCTCACCCAAAGGAAATTCCTAAAAAGATCATTCAACGTGTTTCAGTGTGTAGGGAATAGTGTTTAAGGTGATTGATCAACTCATTTAGTTTTTATGAGAGACTACTTCCTTTGAAGGCCTAAAAAGGCATTTTTGGCCATTTTGTAGTTAATTGAACACCCTTCAGAACAAGCTAAAATGAGCTAGTCATGTCACCGAGTTATCAAGGACCATTATTTGTGAAGTATTAAGGCATCGTTTATCTCCATAAGAGACATATGAGCAAAATCATGTATGATAATCATGAATTTGATTCCATGAAAGGATGCTTTTAGATCTAGGAAAGGTGAGGGATGATCTTTAGATGGAGCACCATGTTTCTAAGAATGAGCAATCATTTGAGTTCACTTGATGCAATTCACTCGGTACTATTCATAACAAATCATTCAACACCTAGTATTGTTATCACACCTTAAGGAGGAGGCACATTACAATCACCTCATTTTGGCCATATGACAGAATCCCATTTAGGGAACAATCCTCTCATCTACAAAGTGAGGATCTCTTTTTAGTAAGAAGTAGACAAACATCATAGAGTTAATTCATGGTCACTAAAGTGAATTATGGACCAAATTTAAAAATTAGTACCAATTCAACAAAGTGGTAGGGCCAAAATCCATTTTAGAAGGTCAAAAACCTATAAAAAAATGACTATATGCTTTCCCAAAACAAAGACCGACTACAATATATATGCCCGAAAGTTTTAGTTCGTTTCTTTGAAATCCTGAAAATGAGTAAGTACTAACTAGATTAGATTTTGAAAAACTATCTTCTAGATTATAACTGTTGGAGCTACGAGACCACTTCCATAAGCTACAGAGTGACCCTAATTTCTTATATTTACTAAAATAAATTTAAATTATAAGAAATAATAAAAGAAATCTTATACTTCAACATTTATTTTTGTAAGTATACCCCACCAAAACACATATGCGTGGTCCATCCTACGATGCATCGCGTACGTGTTTCGACTTGTTTCAAACGCATACACGTTATGGTTCGGTGATACCAGGCCAAATAAATCAAAATGTGTAGGCATTTTGGTATTTTTAGATTATTATCGCTTTTTGGCTGACTTCATGCACTTACCCTATATGCTATGTCAAGAAGTAGCCTATGATGAATCCTATTTTCTAAGACTCTTCTCTAGAAGTCTAGGTGGTCCCGCTCTAGAATGGTTCCTTCGATTACCCAAAGGCTCTGTTACAATGTTCACCGACTTGTTAGAAAAATTTTTGTAACACTTTTCCTATAATGTAGAACATGATGTCACAATGATTGATTTGTGCAATACCAAAAATGTAATGGTGAAAGTTTCTCATCATTTCTACAATGATGGTGAGCCCTGCTAGCTGCATTCCATGGCCCATACCTAAAAAACAACTAGTTACCATCTTTGTCTCTAACCTCAATCAAGAATTAGCCTTCCATCTACAAGTCCATTGCGCAAACACATTTAATGACATCATTGAGAAGGTAATGAAAATCAAGAAGGCCCTTATTGCGAAAAGGCCTTATTAAGATATATATTCTCGTAATAATCATAACCACTCCAATCAACCTTCTACATTGAAAAACCTAAATATTTTAATAATAATAAAATTATTATTGATGATGGAGTAACAAACAATAAAATATCCAACATGTCCACACATCAACTAACATTTCCGTCCCTAAAGGACAACCTCAATATATTCAAGACTCCAAATGACGAACATACACCCCCTTGGCAACTCTATAGTAGAGATCCTTAATAAGCTAATTGCCTCCAATATTGTCATTTTTCCTCAAACTCAGCCCATAGATGAGTCCCAACCCAAACCTTCGTGGTTCAAGGAAAACAAATATTGTAAATTCCATAAAATCAAGGGTCACGCCACCCATAGGTGTATGAAATTAAAGAATTATATTCAAGTTATTAGTGACGAGGTAAAATCAAGTAGAAAACAATGCTTCCACTTCTTCTCAAAATCAAAAAATTAGGATATATCAAAATCCCCTTCATAATCATGGTCAGAACAATGCTTCTAACCAAGGTCACTAGAAGTCTGGAAGTAAACCTGAATCATCCAGTCATCATTCCAACCACATCAATTACCATCATGTACCCCCTCCTTACACATCACTTGTTGGCCATATCCACCATTCTCCCCACCAAGTAGCCACCATCAAAATAAAAGGCCCCTCACAAAACCCTCAATGTGTTGTCACTACCCAAAGGAGCCATGTGGTGGTTCAAGGAGCTACTCCATCCTCTTATAACCCAGCACCACCGGTGTAATATAGTATCATCGAACAACTTGAGAAGACTCCCATGCAAATATCCATCATGGACCTTCTCAAGACTTCATCTGTCCACAAAGACATTTTATACCGTGCCCTCTAAGAGACACACATCCCCACTGACATTGATCCTACACAATTTTAGGCCCTTGTTTCTCATCTCTATCCTTATCCAATGATCCCACTCACCTTCACCCAACAAGACTTTCCACCACACGGTCCTACCCATAATCTTCCTCTCTACATCGAGTCCTCATTGACAACGTTCATGTTAAAAGAGTGCTAATAGACAATGGATTGACTCTTAATATTTTTACCCTAAATCTCATCCATCGGTTAGGATACAACGACTTGGATCTTAAGTAAGATATTATTGCTATTAAGGCATATGAAAATATGAAGCATAAATCAATCGACAACTTTATTTTCCTATCAACATCGGGCCTGTCGTGCTTCCCACCCTCGTCCACATTATAGACATCCAGTTCTGCATAATCTCTTTCTTGGTTAGCCATGTATTCATGAGATGAATTCCATACCACCCACACTCCATCAATGTCTCAAATTTTAACATGTTGGTACATAAGTTACTATCCATGAAACCCCAACCCTTCCAAAATTGTCAAGCATTGGAAGCCAAAAGTTATTGGTAACCTTATTTTCCTATCACTGAACCTACACAACCATCACCACCAACATCACCCACTAATTCATGTATCTCGCTAGATAGTCTTCCATGCTCATCTCACAACACCTCCTCCTCATCATCTCCTCTTCTTCCTTCTCTAATCATAACCACTCCTCTTCTACCCAACCCAATTCGCCATTCAAAATAAAATTGATAGGGTGGGGAGAGTACCAAACCTTCAACATCGACCAACTATCGCTATTGACCAAACAAATCGGGAGGCCCAAGGTGCATGTCTAAAGAAATGACAAACATGAAGGAAGAGATAAGAAATATTTTCATTTAATACGTATTGCAAACAAAATAGCATAGCCATATAAAGGCTATGCGGGAGGAGAAGACAGTTATATCATATATTTGTCAATTATCCACCATAATAACAATGTATTAATTTAAACTAATGCTAACATTCCCCCTTATTACATTGTTCGTACAAAGATACATTTCCTGATGATAGGTCCCCCTTAATGAGAACACCACAAAGAGGGTCTTCACACGAGCATGCCTACATGGTCTCGATTCACATGGTTTTTCTAAGGTTGACCATAAACCTAGAGGGACAAGAACACTTTCCACTATTCACCTCGGTGGTTTTACAGGCTTACCACGAACCAAGAGGATTTTACCTCGGTGGTTTTACAGGCATACCATGAACCCAAGAGGATGATACCTCGGTGGTTTTACAGGATTACCACGAACCCAACTTCGAGTACCATGCGTTGCTTTCAGTGCTTTTCTACTCCCCATGATGCTCTTCAATTAGGAGGTCCCAAACAGGAAACTATGCATCATCTGTACTTTATTGAACAACCACACAACACAGAAAACAACAACATACACTAACAAATATTCCACATTCACTTCTAAGAATCATAGAAAATATGTTCTCAGTTGTAGCCACTGATGTCGATCGTCGTTTAGCCAATCTTCAACAGCAAAGGAAACAAATCACTGCCACTGAATGTTGCCCTTGACTAAGTCATTTTCACCCATAATGTGAAATGTGAATACTGAGAAAGAAACTACATCAAGAAACATGCTATTGACTAGATCTCGCCACTTAGACCTTGTTGCACATGGTTCATGTTGCAAGTGAACATATTCACAAGTGAACCATCTTCTTTTCGAAGCATGACACTTAGAGGATCAATTCAAAATGAAGAACCATTGGTAAACAACTATGCTCCAGAGTAATCCATTTTCAACATCCGATCACAAAACAACAGAACACGGAACAAAATAGAAACTGAAATAAACAAAAACCAAAAATTGAGGAATAGGTCCTCAATACCTTATTCACCATAATATCTCGTTAGCGGACTCGTTTCTTGCGGCTTGCAAGAGTTCGCTCGATTTCCTCCACCTCCGTTTTTCCTCCGTCCTCCCTGTAATGCCGCTTACAATACTTTAAATTCTGCAAGATAATGATAATAATCTCCCTTCATCTTGTAGTAGAAGACTGTGGACTCACCAGTGCCAGAAGAGGGAATAAGATGCTCATCAATGATTGTAAGAATGTCATTGCAAATCCTGCAAAGTTCATCCTCAACTTTGTGATGGTACTCTTTGATCCATTTAACATTAACATCATTGCCCTTTGCCTCTTCTTTTTGCTCAATGGATGACATAATCCGCCATGAAGCTCTTCGTGCCCCAATGACATTCTTGTAGCCAACTGAAAGCAGGTTCCTTTCCTCTACTGTGAGCTCAACATCTAACTTGGAAACTTTCTTCATTGACTCCACCATTTCATCATATCGTTCAGCCTGCTCCGCAAGCTTTGCCATGTACACATGGTTCTCCCTCTCTTTTTCTGTCATTTTCGATATGCAATTGGCATGCAGAACCCTCAAATTTGGGGTTAAAAAAAGAGAAAAATCAAACTAACTAGATGAAAATCACGGTCTCGGATGAAGGAACCTCGGACTCCTCACACAAGCTCACCTTTCTCGCTTCTACGCTCACACAAACCCTCAAACGTGTCTCACCAAAACCATTTCAGACTAAGCGCAAGCAGGGTATATAAAAAAAAACATCTCCTTTTATCTCCAAGTACATGCAAAGAAAATGTCTTCTTTTTTATCGACTCTCCAACAAACCGAATTCTTAGCCTACAATAATCTAGTCACCTGCAGTTTTAATGTTGGACTATACACAGCCACGTCTCTAAAGGATCACAAGTTATCCTTCATGGTGCCATGCCATTCAAGGTTGGTCGCTGCCACATTTCCTCAAGACTTCCACACAGGTCTGATTTCTCCTACACGCCACGCCAAATAGATTCATTAATGCCTTATTTCCATGTTTACTGTAGGTCGAACTCCATGCCAAGGAAAGACTTGACGCTCTGATACCAATGAAGGTGGAGATAAGAAATATTTTCATTCAATGCATATTGCAAACAAAATATCATAGCCATATAAATGTTGCAAGAGGAGGAGACAATTATAACTATCCACTGTCGTCCACCATAACAACAATCTATTAATTTAAACTAATGTTAACAAAACATATGTATTAGGTTCATCCAATTTTATTTGTTTTGGGTTTCTTGCTAATGAGTACATCTAGCCAATCGATTCCACATGGCTTATTAATGATTATATACCCTCTTGTTTTTCTAACAACAAATATCTGATTCCCAAAAAGAATGATGGCCCATATGGGGTATTTCGAAAAAGGACTAGGGCACAATAACCAAGGCATCCCCGAACCTCTAGATGTCATCCCCAAACTCGATGGCCACGGGCTTGGGTACTAAAAACTTGGTGAAAGTATCCATGATGACCTTAGTGATACTTATAACACAACTAAGGAGGTCACGATAACATCGACATGAGTTTCATTTATAGCTAATATGAATACCTTTCTACCATTAATCTTTTCCATGAACCAATGTTCTCGCCATCTCCCTCAAATATCCACAACTCATTCAATGGGACCAACGATCAGAACATGCCCCTCTTGACTCATTTCACAATGATGAAGCAATTCTTGAGTTCATGGGAACTTGCGATGATATAATTGTTAGGGATCATAAAAAAACATTCCAAATATATCTAAATGTTGATGCCTACTTGAAGCATAGGAGACCGCACTTTCCTTCCATCCCAATCTAATATCCCTCATCCCAACTTCTGTTGTCACCTTGACAAGGAAGATCCCCACGCTGAATTCTTCCAAGAATCCCCAAATCCCAAACATGATCCAATTATCGATCAACTCCTTCTAGACCTTGAAACACTACAAGATTTCTCGTCATCATGAATTGAGGAAATCGTTATCCCAAATTTTCCCCTAGAAAATTTGGTCAAGACAACTCCTACACATAAGGAAATTATGAAGGAAACGACTCAGACCCACGAGCTCACATTCTAGGACGACAAATAGGTTACAGGTGGGCTCGGAAATGAAGGAGCAGTGTCGTAGAGAAGCCAAGAGCAAGAAGGAAAAGAAGCGGTGAAGTTTCAAGGTCTTCGGGCTCAAAACCATTTAGGAAAGAATCTAGAATTGACTAAGTATGGAAGAGCCAGCAGAGAGAGCCACATGTCCTAGCGGTGCTTCTCCAAAGATGAATCCATAAAGGGAGGCTCAAACAAGCCCCGCATCTCCACATGTCCCAGGTCAAAGTGGGCCATTGGGGGTTTTCTGAGTTTCATGTTTCACAAAAAGGGGAAAAGGTAAATTACGGACCCGTAAGCCTATTTTTTGCTCTAATATGGTTGCCACGTGTCCCATATAAAAAAGGGAATCCCAAATGAGCGTCAGGTGTCGCGTGGCCCCGTTAGGTGAAAATGGATAAAAGTCTTCTAGGCCATTAACGTAGAATCCATCTTCAAGATCGATTCAATTCAATCATTGGGAACCAAAAGTGACATATTGTGGGTGAATTTATAGAAGGCATTGATATTCAGTGGTTGAACTTTCAAAGTAGGATTCGATGCGTATCTCATGGTGGTTGGAGAAGGATTCGACTTTTTCCCTCTTCTCTCTTTTCTTTCTATATATACTGTAACACTTCTCGTTTGAGAAGGAGAGACATTTTGGGCATAGAGAAACTCTGTCAAATTTGTTTCTTGATGCCATTTTTGAGCAGCGAACCTTCTCCCATGCCTGGAAAATGTATTTGTGCCTCTATTCTAGAAATGTAATGGTCTATGCACCTTCTAGAGCAATAAAAAACATGTTTTTGTGGTGTTCTTCAACCCTTTACATCATTTTGTTGTTTTCTCGTGCCTCTCCCTTTCAGTCTTGGTTTTCTATGCATGTATTTCACATTTGTAGGTGCAGGATGTTGTGTTTCATGGAGTTTAATGGATGATTTGCAGATCTGGGCCGTGTCACTTCTGTCTGACCTCCCTCATCTCCATTTTTCTGTTTCTTTCTCCCTCAATAGAATATCTCGCTTCCTTTGCTGGTGTATCACCGCTTTAGTGTAGGCTCTATTTTTTCCCTCTTTCTCTCTCCTTGGTTCCTTGGAATGGTTAGATTAGGTTAGATTTATTTTTCCTACACTGGAGTAGCTCGTGGCAGGTAGTTTAGGAAGAGGAACCAGCCTTCTCTAGAGGATCATTCCCATTTGCAAGTCCCACAACTTGGGGAATGATCCAATGTTATGCAAATCACACCAAATGACCTTGCCTTAGAAAATTAGATCCATAACTCATTTGGGGGTGCTGTGATTTTGCACTAACAATTTTGGCACGCCCGATGGGACAAGAGGTCTTCATTTCATTTCATCAAGTTAATGTGTTCTTGGTGAGATTCAGCCTTTAGAGGCACATTCAAAGCACATCTGGTGACTCCATCTGGTAAAAAATCCATTCTCTGAGTTGCAAACCTTTTCCATCCATTTTCTTCCATTTTTTCCATTTTCTCCCATTCCATGAGGTTGTGCAATCATGACTTCATTCCCTTCATGGAGCTAACACTTACAATAATGCAATCCACCTCCAATGCATTTCCTAACTCCTCTAAATCAGCATTATAATCAGATCTAGGATCATTATGCTTACCTATATGAGTAGAGTCAAAATCAATTTGGCCATGGAGCTTATCAAGAACAAGGGGAACACATATGATGGTGATAATTATGTAGAAGATGTTGTTCTGCTGGAAAAAATTCAAAAAATGGAGACTAGCATGGTGCAGTCCAGGGCCATAGCACAAATGAAGGCATTCAAGATTGGTTGTAGTTCACCTTGTCCATGGGAAGGCCCTTTTCCAAGACATTATAGCCCTCAGGAGAATCTATACTTCATGGTTGAAATCTGCCCAACTTGAACAATGGGTGAGGAGATCGGTGCTTATGAGCTAGAGTCAAGACAACCTCGTCAATGGGTAAGTCCAACATCTCATATCTTTTCTTTTTCTCTTTCTCAAGCAGCACCCTCTCAACCCAAGCTCCAATTTCCAAGCTTCCCAGTTGCTTCCCCAAGCGTTGATTCCATTTCTCCATTCCCTAGTCTTCCACCCCATTTCATTTCTTCTCCCCTTTCCTTTCCCAAACAGTCATCCCCTTTAAACAAACAAGAAGTTCCACCTCCCTCCCCACCACAAACAATTGCAAATCTAGTTGAACCCCAACCTGCCACTCCTCTTACTTTCCCAAGTCCATGTTGGGAAGATACTCAAGAATCCTAGTCAAGGAAAACAAGAAGAGGAGCCCAATAGAAAATAAATAACAAACAATTTGATGAGTTGGGCTACTAAATTTGGGTTTACAAAGATCCCCTTGATGGTCAAGCCAATAGAGGAGGTCAAGGTTGAAGAGCCAATGGTGGTTGAGTTTGAATTTGTAGCAGAGGAGGAGGACCATACAGTTTCAGAGGCCCCAAGTGTGGAGCAAGCTACGAAGAACCTTCAGTTCTTCCTCCCACTTCATCCCCTTCAAGCTCTGATGTTGAAGAAGAGTTTGATCTTTCAAACTTCATGTTTGAGAGTGAAGGGAGCCATGGTGATCAAGTTGTAGATCAGGAAGGCACCATGGAGGAGGTAGAGCACATGCAACAGGACAACAAGGAGGTAGATCGTCAGACTTGGAAGATTGCTTTAATGAAGAGGAGCCTGAGGAGATAACATCATTTTTTCCTCCATCTTCAACCTTCCAAGCACACGAACCTGCTGCCATGAAGGAGAACATCCAAGTGCAACAACTTGCATTCCATAATGGCCCTCTGGAACCAAGGTTGGAAGATCTTGATCTTCCATGTTCTTCAAAGGAGGAGGAAGAGAAAAGGCAAGAGGATGTCATCATCTCTCTCACACCATCCACCCAAGAAGGTCCACAAGAAGACTCCATTTTTGGAGTTGAATTTTAGAGAAATGGGCACATCAAAGGATCATACCATGCCCAATCAGGTACTTGGCTTCATTGGAGCCAAAGGAGAAACAAAACCAATCATGCCTACTTCAGAGCATGAGGATGAGCATCAAAGTACCAAGGGTCACCATCAACACCGCAGAAGTCTGATGCAAGTTAGCTTGAGGAGTTATTTCCCATTAATGCCGATACCTTGATGATTTGGGTGGAGGACCGGATTATTGTCAGTTTCTCACTCATCATTTACATGGCTGCCTCTCTCAAGAAAAGGAAGCTACTTCTCCATGTCTATTGTAGGATTTGTTTAGCATTCTTCTCTCTAGTTATTTTAGGAGTAGGAGTAGATTTTCTTTCAGCAGAAGAAGTGCTTATGCACACTCTGAATGTCTCATTTGAGGAATGTATGATTTGTTCTTTGTATATAATTTTTGTCTTTTTGCTCGAGGTGCATAAGGCCAGGCTCTTCAATATTCATGGCAAGAAGACTCATAGTAGTCTATAATAGTTGCTAGCTCCAAAAGGGAACAAATCCAAA
The DNA here is from genome assembly GCA_018340775.1 of Taxus wallichiana var. yunnanensis. Lineage (NCBI taxonomy): Eukaryota > Viridiplantae > Streptophyta > Pinopsida > Cupressales > Taxaceae > Taxus > Taxus wallichiana. The sequence continues at coordinate 63,037,414 of CM031233.1, forward strand.
GCAACTTAAGCCATTTGAAATAGTCCATTTCAGGGACAGGTGAAATCTTGGGTCAATACAATTTTCTACTCTTAGAAACTCCATTTTAAGATTTTCTTATGAAAATTGAGAGTGTCGACGCGTGGGTGGATTCAGAGTCAGGAAGAGGTCAGCAAAGTGCAGAGAGTTAGGGAGTCCATTTTATAAGAAGGATCAGTGTCAAGCCATCATTCTTGACTCCATGCCCAATGGATGCTCCAAGGCCACTGGTCTCTTCATCTAGCAGGTAGATGTCCCCGTGAGTCGCCAAATTGTTATCCCAAATTTTCCCCAGAAAATTTGGTCAAGATAACTCCTGCACATAAGGAAATTATGAAGGAATGACTTAGACTATCCGAGATCACATTCTAGGATGAAAAATAGGTTACAGGTGGGCTCGAAAATGAAGAAGCAGTGTCGCAGAGAAGCTAGGAGTAAGAAGGAAAAGAAGCGGTGAAGTTTCAAGGTCTTCGGGCTCAAAACCACCGTTTCAGAAAGAATCCAGAATCGACTAAGTATGGAAGAGCCAACAGAGAGAGCCACGTGTCCTAGCGGTGCTTCTTCAAAGATGAATCCATAAAGGGAGGCTCAAATAAGCCCCACATCTCCACGTGTCCTAGGTCAAAGTAGGTCATCGGGGTTTTCTGAGTTTTGTGTTTCGCGAAAAGGGGAAAAGGTAAATTACGGACCCGCAAGTCCATTTTTGTTGTAATCTAGTTGTCACGTGTCCCATATAAAAAAAGGGAAGCCCAAACGAGCGCCAGTGCCGCCTGGCCCTAGTAGGTGAAAATAGAGAAAAGTCTTCCAGGCCATTAATGCATAATCCAATCTCTTCAACTACCAAATCTGATTCAATTCAATCCGTTAGGGAACTAGAAGTGACATATTGTGGGTGGATTTGTAGAAGGCATTGATATTCAATGGTTAAACTTTCAAAGTAAGATTCGATGCATTTCTCATGGTGGTTGGAGTAGGATTTGATTTTTCCTCTTCTCTCTCTTTTCTTTCTATATATTGTAACACTTCTCGTTTGAGGAGGAGAGACATTTTGGGCATAGAGACACTCTGTCAAATTTGTTTCTCGATGCCATTTTTGAGTAGTGAACCTTCTCCCATGCCTGGAAAATGTATTTGTGCCTCTATTCCATAAATTTAATGGTCTATGCACCTTCTAGAGCAATAAAAAAATGTGTTTTTGTGGTGTTCTTCAACCCTTTGTTTCGTTTTGTTATTTCTTCGTGCCTCTCCCTTTCAGTCTTGTTTTTATGTGCATGTATTTCACATTTGCAAGTGGAGGATGTTGTGTTTCATGGAGTTTAATGGATTATTTGCAAGATCTGGGCCATGTCACTTACATCGACCTCCGTCATCTCCATTTTTTGTTTCTTTCTCCTCAACAAAATATCTCGCTTCCTTTCTTTGGTTTATCACCACTTTAGAGAAGGCTCTATTTTTCCCTCTTTCTCTCTCCTTGGTTCCTTGGAATGGTTATATTAGGTTAGATTTAGTTTTCCTGCACTGGAGTAGCTCATGGCAGGTAGTTTAGGAAGAGGAACCAACCTTCTCTAGAGGATCATTCCCATTTGCAAGTCCCACAGCTTGGGAATGATCCAATGTTATGCAAATCACACCAAATGACCTGCCTTAGAAAAGCAAATCCATAACTCATTTCGGGTCTTTGTGATTTCACACTAACAAAACCATTAACATTAACATCGGCATGGAAGAAGAACCAAATATTCTCAAACCGGGGTATCTTTGTCTATATAAGAACATAACACCTTTACCGCACTCTGAAGTAATTTTTAGATATATTTGTATGGTCCTATACAAATATGTTTGGTTTGGATCCTTCTCTTATGGTCCATGATCTTGTAGTGTGCAAAGATGTAAAACCGGTCAAAAAAAAGCTTTGCAAAATGCATACAAAAGTCACATTTCTTGTCAAAGAAGAATTATAGAGGTGCTTGATGTCGGTTGCATCCGACCCATCAATTATTTTGAATGCATCTCCAATATTATCCCAGAGTAGGCAAGAAAAATTGGGGTATTCGCATCTCGAACTAACTTCGCGACATTAAAAAGCTTTCTGAAATATTATTTCCGCTTCCCAACATAGATATGATTTTTGACTCTATATCTAGGCACAAGATGTTGTCTCTTATGGACGGTTTCTTCGGTATAATCAAATCAAAATTTCCAAAGAAGACCAACATAAAAAAATTTACTACACCTTGGGGTACATTTTGCTATCGAGTCATTCCTTTTGGACTAAAAATGTCGAGCCACCTACCAATGTGCCATGATTGTCATTTTTTATGATATTATGCATAATATAGTTGAAGACTACGTTGACGATATTTTGGGAAAATCCAAAACTCACGAGAAACATCCTATGGTCCCTCACCAAATCTTTGAATGAATATGGGAATATAAATTTCATCTTAATCCTAAGAAATTTGTTTTCGGCATCACATCTGGAAAGCTCCTAGGCTTTATTATCTCCAGGCGCAGAAATGAAATTTATCCGAGATAAAGTCAAAGTTTTGTAAAAACACCTCCACCTAAAAATATCAAACTACGAAGTCTAAAGGGAAATATTCAAGCCATTAGAAGATTTATATCACAACTAGTAGAAAATGCCATCCATTCCACCATTTGCTAAAAAGGGGAACAAAATTTCATTGGAACGAGGAATGTCAAACATATTTTGATAAACTTAAGGAATATCTAATGCATCCTTTTGTTCAGTACATTCTACTCCAAGAGTGCCTCTTCTCCTTTATATATCAGCTATGTAACATGCCTTGGGAGATCTCCTAGCAAAACATGATAGCCATGGAAAGGAACAAACCATCTATTATTTGAGTCGAACATTAATTGCATATGAGCTCAACTACACTCCTATGGAAAAAGTGTGTCTTGTCGTAGTCTTTTCCTCTCGAAAGCTACGTCATTACATGCTTAATAATATCATTAAGCTCATATCTAAAGTTGATCCACTCAAATATCTACTTTCTAAATCGTCTCTCACAGACGGGTGGCTAAATGGATCATGAAGTGAGTTTGACATTGAATATGTTAATCAAAAAGCTATCAAAGGATAACTTCTAGCTGACCAGTTGGCCAAAGCTCCAATCTCTTATTCTGCACCACTCACCACTTGGTTCCTAGATGAATCCATATGTATAGTTTGAGTCGATGCGTGGAAATTATACTTTGATGTCTCCTTCACACATCATGGCTCGAGATCTAATATCCTGTTTATTACTCCCCAATGCGACTTAATCCCTAAGACTTTTGTCTGGATTTTTTTGTGCCAACAATATAGCTGAATATGAAGCACTTATTTCTAGTTTAAAATGGCCATTCAATGGAACATCAAGCATCTCAATGTCTTTGGTGATTCGATTAATCATTAAACAAGTTAATGATGAATATGTCACCAAGGATGATAAATTAATTCCTTATAAAATAATGGTCGAAAATTTTAAGGCATATTTCCAGCATATTCAATTTGAACAAGTCCCTCATACAAGAAATAAATTAGTGGATGCTATGGCTACCATCGCCTCACTTCTAGACATGCCCTCTGATGCATCTCAATCACAATTTTTGGTTGAGCAATTAATGATCCCAGCTTATGATACTCTGAGTCGGAGATGGTTTATGAGATCGTTGGTCCTAATTCCCCTTGGTACCATGACATCTACACCTATCTACATGATCATACCCTTCCACCAAATCTCCCTCATAACCATCGTAAATCATTCATCCAACGAGCCTCCCGCTTCACTATCCTTGGTGATACCCTTTATCATAGAAGATTTGATAGAACTCTGCTACGATGCTTAAATTCCCAAGAGGCCAAATCAACACTTTAGGAAGTTCATGCAGGAATTTGTGGTGCCCACACCAGTGGTATGGCCCTAGCCAAAAAGCTTTTGCAAACCAGGATATTATTGGCCAAACATGGAAAAATATGCATGCTCCTATGTCCGCAAATGTGTTCCATGTCAAAAACATTTTGACCTCATCCATGCACCATCCCAAGCCTTACAACCCATCACTACCCCATGGCCCTTTTCTACCTAGGGTCTCGATCTCATGGGAAAACTAAATCCCACTTCATCTGATGGATACAAGTTCATTATCACTACCACAAAATACTTCACTAAGTGGGTCGAAGCCATATCACTCACCTATGTCACTGGAAAACAAATATCCAAATTCATCCTTAACCACATCATCTGTCACTACGATGTCCCATCCACACTCATCACGGACAATGGTAAATCCTTCAAAAACAAAGACGTTTGTGAACTTTGTGACAAATTCCATATCAAGCTCAAGTTTTCCACCCCCTATTATCCACAAGGCAATGGCCACTCGAAGCATATAATAAAATGCTAAAAAGTACATCCTCGTGCAAAATAGTGAATCAAGCAAGACACAACTAACATACACAAATATATCTTACCTTGTGGGCCTATCTCACCTTCATCCGCACTCCCACCGACGCTACCCCATACTCTCTTGTCTTTGACACTGAAGCAATTTTTCCCATCGAGATGAAATCCCATCCCTACACATTTCCCTCCAACACCTCATTGATGATGAAGACTACCGCATTCATCGCCTTCAAGAGCTCAAGCTTCTCGATGAGAAATGGTTCCAAGCCCTAAACCACCTTAAAGCCTATCAAAATCACCTTCTCTGCCAATATAGAAAGCACATAAAGGACTACGAGTTTGAATTCGGTGACCTAGTCCTCAAAAGGAACTCATCGCAAAACTAAATTTGATCGAGAAAAGAAGGATAAGTTAAAACCAAATTAGCTTGGACCTTATGTCGTTATATCTAATTTTAGCTTAGGTGCTTATAAGATTGCTACTCCAGATGGATACGAGCTAGTTGAGCCCATGAATATCATGCATCTCCGTCATTTCTATGCTTGAGTCCCTAACGATCTATAAAAGAAATTTGTCCACAAGTGAAAACCACTTTGGTGGCACCTTGGGAAAGTACCATGGTGAAAACTAGTTTCAAAGCACTATAGTAACTCCGATTATCTATTTACTAGCACTCTATGATACTAACACATGTGCATTGGGGGAAAACTACCCATTCATCCCTACATCCCTTATATCCCTATTCAAAACTTTCCTCCTAATCTACCTTATCCATTATCTAAATCTAGACTTCTTCTGATCCCTCTTACGCAACATAACATCTGTAGTGATTAGGAAAATCTATCCCGATCCTCCCTCGCTCGCATTGTCCATGCTCTTTTCCCAGGGAACAGATTTCTAGGAGTCATAGTCAACTGTCAAGAAATGCAACCCTTGTAAGATCTCAAGGCCTTCATTTCTCTCCATCCCCCCTTTTACATTCATCGCCACTCTCCCTTCTCTCTACTATCCTATCACATTTAATTCCATAGTTATCTTATAAATATTTGTACAAATTTCAAAAACATTTGACATCCATTTCCTTTGTAAATACCATATATTACATTAATAACATAATAAAATTATACATCCATCCATGTATCAAGATCCATAACCAAAATCATCATTTACATCTAACACATAATCACTATGTCATCCATCATTAATAATCCATACTAAAACCTTCACCCATCAATCATAAATACTATAAATACCATCATCCATCTCTAACATAAAGCCAACAGTCTACCACATCACATCAAAGATAAACCATCTACATATCATATGCAATTACAAAAAAAATGAAAAAAATATGATCCCATTCACATGTTACACTCATCACAACAATCATCTAATAACAATCATTACATCATCAAACTACATCACCATCACTATAATTCACCACAATAACATAATATTTTCATCACATATATAAACATGTAAAAATCAATCACACATCTATACACCAACAACAATAAAGATAATATTCTCATTCAAAGCCATCATGAACCAAATCATCTAGACATTATCTCATTGTCACATTACACACTCATCATGGTCATTAATCAAACCTTAAACATTATCAACATCATAATAAAGTAACATAATCAAAATCACAAGAAATCACCTCATCTCATCATATACAATATAACCATAATCATACTAATATCCTATTAACGTTTCATCTAATCCATACACATAATCATTAAATCACGAACCAACATCATATAATCCATAATCATGCTCCATAAAGTAATCAATTTACATCATCTAAACCATCACCATAATCAACTAACATCAACATCATAACATAAATATAACCATATCAAGATCCATCACAATGAACTATATCATCAAATAAACACTGTCATAAGAAAACATCATCCACATCTCAAAAATAACAAAATATATGCTAATGTCCATATCGTGTATATAACCAGATACCTCCAAAAATGGTACTCATATATCATTAATCATCCATGTATACATCCAAATAATACTTCATCCATCTATACATCAAAAGTAACCATCTGGTCATTACAAAATCACTCAAGTACATATGATATAATACAATGGCACTCATCAAGGTGCCAAACTACTAGTATCATCCTTGTTAGTGGAAGCTATGCAACACTACTTATGCTCCTAGAAGTCGTGGTGACCTCGTCTCCGAACTTATCTTTATCCAGATCCCTAACCCACTCTCTTCCCTTGACTACATAATCTATATATCATATATAATCTGGTCATTCATGCATCACCATATCCTCATAATAACACACCTCATCCATCAACGCTTGATATTGTTGTAATAACACAAATTTTAAAATCGTGATACATTATATAGTTTATAATATGAACAACTAAAATTAAGTAGTGTATTGAATAGTCCAAAATACAAATACTTACTATTTTGGGAATAATACACAATCAAAGTTTGTAGTGTATATATAATTTTTGTTTAAACCTTAAAAATGGTGTGGAAAAATTCATTCATGAGACTTTATATTTGGGTTATCTAGACCACCTATAATTCTTTTACTAAATGTCTAAAGTTTTTCATATTATGAGGTGAAATTGTGTTTTTCTATGATTAAATTTCAAGAATGAAACATATGTCATATGTTTAAATTTGACTTTTATGAAATAGCACACAAAACATGTTTCAAAATATGAGAAGATTTGATTTTTCCACAACAAAATTTCAAAATGTAGATATTTAACAAATTTGAAGATGACTTTTATAAAATTGTAGAAAAACTAGAGTTTGTTTTATAGAATCTACTCATTTAATATTGATGGTTCACATATTTTCTACAAAATGATTAATTTTACTGTTGACAAAGGAGCCACTTCTAGTAGTGTACGTTTGTTGCACTTGAATATATTTGGAATTTGTGATGTTCGACCAGCCACAGAGATTTAACTATTCTTCTTTCCTTTCCTAGTTGTAATATATATATAGGAGTAGTTCTTGCAGCATCAACACAACACGCTTTTCCTTGCCAATCGCAAACGCAGTCTGCCGCAATGGAGTTCGGTGCAGCCACGCTAATTTATCTTCTCTCGCTTTCTTTCTCACTCGTTGCCCTTCTTGCAAACGCCGAAATACACTACCATACCTTCGTTGTAAGTAATGTGGAACATGCATATATTTTATTGAGTCTAAGAAAGAAATTGTCCATATTGTAGATGAATCTTTATGATTATAATTTAAGAAAATGCTGAGTGAATGACACAGATTGAACCCAAGAGGGTCACTCGGCTGTGCAAAACCCATGACATAATCACCGTCAACGGGCAGTTACCTGGTCCTACTCTCTTTGTTCACAATGGCGACACTCTTGTTGTGAAGGCATATAACAGAGCCCAATACAATGCCACTCTTCACTGGTATATCTCTCTGCCTCTCTTACTACATGAAATTAGGATCCTATTAATGGCACAAGGTTAAAGATTTTCTTGATTGTTATATTTGCGTGAACTCTAGGCATGGGGTGAGGCAGTTGCGGACAGGGTGGGCGGATGGGCCGGCATATGTTACGCAGTGTCCCATTCAACCGGGTGGAAGTTACAGATACAGATTCACCATTGTTGAGCAGGAAGGAACCTTGTGGTGGCACGCCCATGTATCATGGCTGCGGGCTACTGTGTATGGAGCATTAGTAATCTATCCTAAAAGAGGCGCCTTATATCCTTTTCCCAAACCCCATGAAGAGATTCCTCTTATGCTAGGTCGGTCACTCACCGTTTCCTCTTCCTCTTCTAGACTACTATTTCTCCATTCCATGCTATTTTAATCTTGATCATGTAATTGAATTGAACAGGAGAATGGTGGAATAGAGATCCCATCGCTGTTGTGACTCAAGCGAATCTCACGGGTGCCGCGCCCAATGTATCCGACGCTTTCACTGTAAATGGGCAGCCCGGAGACCTGTATCCCTGCTCGGCTTTAGGTATTTATTTAATTAGTTTGCTCTCCTTCTTGTTGTGTCTGGAGAATGAAATATAATAATTTTAACTATTATGGATGTTGCACTGCAGAGACCTTTCGCATATATGCAGGAAGCGGACAAACATACCTTGTGCGGGTGGTCAATGCTGCGCTCAATAATGAATTGTTTTTCAAGATAGCAAAACACGAATTCACAGTGGTGGCAGTGGACGCTTGCTACACCAAGCCTTACAAAACGGATGTGATGATGATTGCTCCCGGCCAAACTGCGGATATTCTCCTCACTGCGGACCAGCCTGCGGGCAGCTACTACATTGCTGCCCGAGCATACACCAATCAGCAGGCGGGCACCTTTGACAACAGCACCACCACTGCCATCTTAGAGTACATTAAAGAAAAAGGGAGACATTTGCATCCATTATTCGGCCCTCGCGCGATCCTTCCACAGCTTCCGTTTTACAACGACACAGCGACTGTAACGAAATTTACCCGAGCACTACGAAGCCTGGCTTCCCGGGAGCATCCAGTGGACGTTCCGCAGAGCACAGACGAGAGCCTAATCTCAACTGTTGGGCTGGGGCTGCTTCCCTGCAGTCCTCCGGGAACATCTGCGGAGGACCCAACGGCACCAGAATTAGTGCAAGTATGAACAACGCTTCCTTTGCTCTGCCCGCCACGACAGCCATGCTCCAGGCTTATTATTTTGGTGGAGTTAATGGGAACGCTGTGTTTACCACCGATTTTCCCTCGTCTCCGCCACTTGTGTTCGATTACACGGGGCAGAACATACCGCGAAGTCTGTGAACTCCAGTAACCGGCACAACACGAGTCAGAGTGTTGGAATACAACTCGAGCGTGCAGGTGGTATTTCAGGGGACCAACATCTTCGTCGCCGACAACCATCCCATGCACGTTCACGGCTACAGCTTCTACGTGGTGGGACAGGGGTTTGGGAACTTTGATCCTCTCCAACACCCTCGCGCCTTCAATCTCGTGGATCCCCCCAAACGCAACACCGTGGGCGTTCCTCTCAACGGATGGACTGCCATCAGGTTCAAAGCCGACAATCCAGGCATATCATTTCTTTCCTTTCCGCGCGGCATAGTGGACTATAAAAACTTATTAGTATTATTATTATTTCCTAGTTCCCATTCTTCCCACTCCCCTTTTTAATATTATCATACTATTGCAGGAATGTGGTTCGTGCACCGCCACCTGGACGACCATCCGCGTGGGGACTGGCCATGGCCTTCCTCGTCAAGAACGGGCCCTCTCCCCTCTCAACGCTCAAGCCACCTCCCCCGACCTTCCCAAGTGCTTGACTCATATTCAACGTTTACTTTATATTTGTCATTTCTAGCTTTGCTCGCACTCTTCAAAATAAAGGCTCGTCGTTTCGTATTTCGAGAAGAATCTATCAAATTCCGCTTTGCATTGTCTTCAACTTCATAATTTACATTTGTATTTCTTAAGGTTCTCCAATTCCTAGTAAATACAATTCAAAGCACCAAAATGTCAAAGTGTTGCGATTATTGATATTCATGAGTTTATGTGTTTGTTTACAACATGCAAAACAATCACCAACAATGAATTGTACAAATTTTAAACATACCAATCATTTTGTTAACCAATTTAAAATATTAATCAACAAAATTAAAATTACTGGTTAATATTAAGACACAAAATATCCCCCCTTAATGTTCACTATCCCCTCTTAATGTTCACCTCTAACATGTTGAACATTTCACGAAACTTCAAAAAAATATCTTCAGTCATACTCTTAGTGAATATATCAACAATTTGTTCTTCACTTGGACAATATTGGAGCTTGACAATAGTTTGTTGTACAAGATCCCAAATGTAGTGAACATCGATCTCAATGTGCTTTGTTTTAGCATGAAACACTGGATTATATGCCACTTGTATGGCACTTTGATTATCACAATACAAAGTAGTAGCTGAACATTGTGGAAGACCAAGCTCAGATAAAATATTTCGAATCCAAACTTCTTCTTTTCTTGCTCTATATTTTGCTTCACATGAGGACAATGAGGTGGTTGTCTTTTTGCTACTCCATGTAATAGATCCTGATCCAAGTTTGAAAATGTAGCCACCAATTGATTTCCTGTCATCTTGTATCACCAGCCCAATCAAAATCTGTAAATCCAACCAATGAGATTGAGGACTTATAACCATAATGAATGCCATAGTGTATTGTGCCACAAACATATCACAAAATTCTCTTCGCCGCCAACCAATGACTTTCTTTAGGTTCCTGCATAAATATGGATACAAGATTAACTACAAAACAAATTTCTGGTCTAGAATGAGTTAGATAAACAAGGCTACCAACAAGGCTAATTTATCTTCTCTCGCTTTCCAAGTTCCCATTCTCTCGAGTCCCCTTTTTAATATTATCATGATTTAAGAATACTATTGGAGGAATGTGGTTGGTGTAGTGCCACCTGGACGACCATCTAACATGGGACTGGCCATGGCATTCCTCATCAACAACAACCCCTCTCCCCTCTCAACGCTCCACCTGCCTCCTCTCGACCTTCCCAAGTGCTGACTATTATGTGTTACATTTTCTTCTAATGCCACGTCAAGCCTATTCTCTTTCAAAATAAAGGCTCATCATTTCCTTATTTGAAATTACAGATATACAGTGTATTTTTATGCCGAGAGGCATCTTCTATATATATATATATATATATATATTGAGTTGAGGAGTTTGATGTCGTGCCCGTGTAAATAATTATTTGTGTAAAATAAAAAATCTATGTAAATAAAAACCAATTCTTTTATTATGCCGAGAGACATCTTCATTTATATATATTGAGTGGAGGAGTCTGATGTCGTGCCCGTGAAATATAAGGGCCCCCACTTTTAAATAATTACATAAGAATATGGCTTTTAAATTAGATTAATGTCGTGCCCGTGAAATATAAGGGCCCTCACTTTTAAATAATTACATAAGAATAGGGGTCTCGCTTTTAAATAATTACATAAGAATATGGCTTTTAAATTAGATTATATAGTTAAATAATTTAAAGGTAAAAAACACTTTAGTAAATTTAATTTGTTAAATTCTTGAGTGTGGGGAAGTAAATTATTTAAAAATTAAAGTAAATAAATTGTTTAAACATGTAAAACAGACTTTAGTAATTTAATTTGTTAATTTAAAAACTATATAGTGGAAAATTTAAAATATTATATTTATAAGGGCCCTCACTTTTAAATAATTACATAAGAATATTATATAGGGAAAAACTAAAATATTATATTTATAGGGACCTCACTTTTAAATAAATAATATAATATACTATAATATAATAGAATATCTCTTTCAAATAATTACATTAAAAATATATATAGAAAAACCTAAAATATTATATTTATAGGGGCCTATTAGCATATGGATTTGCACGCATGCAAATGACATGCAATAGTGTGGGAACAAAGTCCCTCCTCAATGAATGTGAGGTGCCTTTATTGAAAACCAAAAGCGTATTTACATCTATACATTCAAAATTGTATGTGGGGGTGTTTGAACATCAATGGAAAGAAAAATGAATGAGGGAGATGGAATGGAATGAAGGAAAGGAGTGGAATGGAATGAATTAAAAGAACATGCAAGAGTTAGGTAAAAACAAAGCCTAATATTGCACAAAAAGGAAAGATGAATAACTAACACAAATAAAACGGAGTTTGAGTTAGCTAAACAAGAATGTGTAAAAGGAACACACATGAGCAAGTAGATAATCGAGCTTGATCACTGTGAACTAGAACAACAAATTAATAACGTTGACAATAAGATCAAAGATAATATTTGCATGCAAGATTCAAACACCTAACATCTAATGAACATAATAACATCAAATGTTACAAGAGACGATGAATGAGACACAAAGTTTATATTTCATTAACTCCAAAATGTTTTCACAAAAGAACACAAAGTTTCTTCCTAAAACAAAGCTTGCACACAAAAGTATTTCTTCTCCTCTCTCAAAGTTCCCTTTACAAATGAGCCCTCACTTCCTTTTATAACCCAAAAGTTGGCTACAAAGTAGTTAGGGTTTTAAATGATCATTAAATAAGGCACTTAAGTGACCTTTGACTTTTTCAACCAATTTTATTAAAGAAAACCAAAAATAGAAATTACGTAAAATATCCATAGTTTCGGAAAAAAATAATAGCAACTTTTAAAATATTACAATAATAACTAGTCCCTTATCCATTGAAATGGGGTCCGCCTATCTCAAGCATATGAGAAATGGACTCTCCCACTTCGTTAAATATCAAGAAAATTATCCCCCTGAACCGCCGGTGAAATTAGGATCTGCCGCTTTTGCCAGTTGAAAAGATCTAAACCTTCCCAAAGTTTCAAACATTTTTTATTCTTTAGGAGGTTCATTTGGTCGAAGAATAGCCTCACAAAATACCTGCAATTCAAGAATCCTACTTGGCATATCATTTAAATTAACAATTTTGGATTGAGCATTCTCAAATAAGTTCTTTAATTTGATGCACCGCTCCATTGAAACTGATGAGAAATTGTTGGTGGGAGTGTACATGTCCTTAAACAATTGTGAAAATGGCTCTTCCACCTGCTCCGATGAGAACCTTTGATTATGTTCATTTATGAGGTCAGTAAGGAATCTCAGCTATGAATTCTTCAATCAAGGAGAGAGAAGTGAAGACTTCATTGCACATGCTCTCATAATGGATCATAGAATCCTCAAGAAGCGTCTTCCTTGATTTGAGATGTAGACACCAAAGAAAATGTGTCCCTCGATGTTCAAATTTGAGAATTCCTTCAATGGCTAAAATTGAGGATTCCATACTTGTCATCTCCTGCAAATTGGGAAATATCTCATCCAAATTTGATATATTAGAAACAAAAGTTTCTTTGAAAGAAAGAATTGGATCAAGATACGCATTGACATCTTCATGAAGCTTAACCGCGGTCTTGATCATCCCTTGGCCTAAAATGAGAATCTCGAAAGCCATGTTTTAGTGACATGGCCTAATGTGTTTATTTCTTTTGAAAATTGAGAGTCTCTTCATCGGGGCAGCCATGCGATTGTGTACTCGGGAAATTAGATAATATGGGATTTATCAAATGTTGAACATATTCCACCAATTGATTCTTTTCGGCCTTGAGCTAAGAGTTCTGAGACTTATATTTCTCAAGTCTCTTTAGCACGATATCAATTGAATCTCGAGCCATCACCATGTCACTTTCTAATGTAGACCTCCCAAGTCCAAGTATGGAAACTTCATAATCATCGGTGTCATGGCATCACGCTCCTTATCAACTTGTGGGATGGCGAGATCTGCAAATCTATTTCCGTCACTATCCACCATTATTCGAGAAAGCACCTTAGGCTTCTTTGGAATGATGTCATTTGAAAGTTTGAAAAGGGCATCAAAATCAATGTCAATTGCCTTAACAACCCTCTTCCTTTTCTTAACCTCATAATCAACCCAGGAAGGAGTATCATGCACTATTTCCGCATACAAAATCCTAGAGCTCAAATCAATATTCTCATTGTTCTCGACATCATGAGATCCTGCTTGAATCCTATCTATGACCTCGATTTGAGGAGAAACAACCTCAATATCCACCTCTTGATTATTTGGGAGATTTTGGGAAATCCCTTCATGAACTACATGCTCCGAAGTGTTTGATATTTGAATTACCTGCACCTGAGTGGACGCTTGTTTGAAGCATGGCTGAGGATCATTTGCCACGAGCTTCTGAGCACTATTAACAATGTGGGTAGAAGAATCTCTACTCGAGGTAGAAAATCTTGATACATGCTCTCTTCCTTCTTCGGGGTTAGGATCTTTAGATTTTTCTCCTCGTGACACGTTACTTAGTGAAGTGGATTTTGGCAACCACTCCTTTCTTGCTTGTTGTGTATGATTGGATGGTACAGAGGTTGATCAAGAAGAGGCTTTGGTTGAATGAAGGCCTCCTCGTGTTGGAAATTTTTGTGATCTGAAGCATGATCTTGAATTGATTGTAACTTGGCAAGTTCTCTGTCATACCAAGATATGCTTCTTTCAAGAATCGGTTGATTCTTGCTATCAAGAGAAAATTCATCTCTTTTGGTCCAATCAATTCAAGGCAACGGGGTAAAAGCAACTACATCATATGAGGGATCAATGACATCTTCATCATCATTTATGAATGAATCGGGAGGGTTCTTGATGTGGAAGGCCTTGATCTGAGCAAGTGTTAGGTGAGAAAACTCTCGTCTTCTTACTTCATGTTCATCCGAACAGGCAGCCTATAAATCTTCCATGGTAGGGTTATGTTGATACTTTCTCCAAGAATCTTTTGCATATATCCATTGATATCAAATTGGGCTCTCTTCACATATGGATGAATTGTGATGAGGGCGAACTCTTTTTCCATGAGTTGTGCACTGAAAAGATTTGGACATTGATATTCCCCAATTTGAATTGGGAAATGAATTCTTGAACGGTGCTTGTCACTAAGAAGACAATGAACTTGGAATAGTTGTCACACAAGCTCCATTAATGCCCATCTATCACTGACGTACTTAGGAAGCTTCCATGGGGTACCAACAAAGCCACTCACGTGAATGTAGGAAAATGATGAAAATTGAATAAACCAGGTTCCCCATTGGGAAATGACACTCATGGCTTCTTTAGAAAATCTTTCCTCGTATTCTGATTCAGTTCGAATCACGTAGAAGGTGAATGCATCGTTGACTCTTCTAAAATGGTGAGAACTATTTTTGAAACTGAGTTGAGGGTAATAATGAAAAACACTATTTGACGGCCCCATGACTCCTCTCATTTCAAGTCCCGAAAATAAATTTCTTCTTGCTACTACATAAGTTAGATACGATGTCATGTAGAAGCATCCAATCATCTTAACTTCTATCAATTGTTTGTGAAGGGTGTTACTGATGATGGTGGCCCAATCCACAAACTCTTTCTTGGCTAGGATGATACAGATAAATTGATACATCCATGGGTGGAAAATCCTAGTAGAGGGTAAACCGAAAACTTGACTTAGGAGAGTAATCATGTCCCCGATTTCTTCCACAAACTCAATGCGGTACAGTTCTTTGGGAAGCCTATCAATTTGAGGCCTCTTGGTTACTAACTAGTTGTTATTAACCATCTTGCTCCACCTAAGGGGTTCTTCATCCCAAAATTCTTGTGTTGACTATGAGTGATATCTACATTCTCAGGAAAGTCAGGTATGTTGAGAAATTCCTCAATATGCTCCGGTGTGATTAAGAGGAAAGGCTCGCGGTTATCTTTAAAAATTCCTCATCTTTCGGGATCATAATGCTCTCACGCAAGCGATAACCAGCTCCGGACATTGCACCAAGACAGAAATGTTGCTACTTGGGGTAGACCACTATGGTAAATCCTATCCAAGAATATGGTTTTGCCTTCAGTTTTCACCCGTTCACAAAATTGTTGCACATTGATGTGACCCATATTTGTATCAATGATATTGTCATATGTTGACTTAATGGAACTGGGAGGGATGATTCCTTGGAATTCATACTTGAGTGCGGACTTATTTGATTTCTCCACCTGGCTTCAATCTTCCTCATATTTGATTTGTTAGATTTCTCGGCCATTATGAATTTCCACGGGGGATTCACTTAGTAAAAGTATGGTATAACACGTATGCGTTCGAAGGGTATTAAAGAATACCCTTAATTCTAGTTTTTACCTCTAATTATTCAATTGATAATACCCCCTCCCGTTATATTATTAGAATGAAAATACCCCCTATTTTTTCTATGTACCTTACTTACCCATTTTTCCATTACAATTTTATTTACCCCTTTTTATTTCTACCCCAATATATTAGACAAAAATACATTATATTTCTCACTCAAAATTTTTTAATATGCATTTCCTTTCGAAAGATAGTTTGAAGCCATTGAATACATATTACAAGTCACCTTATATATGTTAAGCTTTATTCATTTATCAATAGTTCTTCAAATAATTAAGATGGTGAAATAATATCACTTGTGTTGAAAAGCATACTCAATCCTAGTTTTCTACCATCTTATTATTTCTTGGTTAAGAATTTAGATTTATTTATTAAAAAGAGATTATAATTTAATTTATGACCACACTCCTTTTCCAATTTTAAGGTATTTACTTTTAAAAACTAGGGTTCAAATGTTTTAGTTTTATATTAAAAGTAAACCTCTATTTCCTTTGGCCCATCTCTCTAACCTACCCCCAATACCTGATTCAAAACATTAATAAATTAAACCCTTTCACCCCCTCATGTCTACCGGTATATTGAATTTAATTTTATTAATTTTAATTACCTCAATATGAACCCACGTGCTTTAGGATATTGCCTAGATTAATGAACCCCGTGTGAATTTCATAGAAGAATGACTTGGGCACGTAAAACAATGCAAGAAGGGTCGGGTCTCAGTCTCTGAAACCCTCGTCAGTGCAAGAAAAATATGACTCACTTTAATTTTATTATTATTATTATTATTATTATTATTTAAAAACAATAATAATAATAATAAATAGTCTAGTTACAAAAAAATTATACACACACCAAGACAAGTTTGAATTCGACTGTGGTGACATTTTTTTTTTTTTTTTTAAAATAAACAAAATCACTCGATTTCGATATCTCGATTTTTATTTAATTTTCCAGAGCCAATTCTGCCTAGTATGTGTGAAAATTGCCTGATTTAAATAGTGTGTACTTTGAGATTCACTTCTTCCTTGCGATCGTCTGATCGATGCGTGATTGAAACTTCTTGTAAATGCATTGATACCCTGGAGAATGCGTTTAAAACTATTTGGGACTGTTATTTTCCAACGTGGCTGACTGTTTGTTGTTGATGGTTGCTAGAACTTTAGCGTGAAATCCTCCTTGGCAAATGCGTGGGTATTTTTACCTTGGCTATGTGATGTTTTTGTTCTTAGCTAGGCATTGAAAATTGCCTTCTCCTTCCTGCTGTGTGGCCTCCTTTGGTCTATGTTTTACCTCTGTCTTTTGTAATAAAAATCTCTTTAATGAATGTGTGGGACCTCTATTTTCTCCTTGCTAGGCGTTGGGACAATCTATTTCTTTCCGTTGTGTGTGGTCCTTCTTTGCTCATGCGTGGGAAATTTGTTTTTTTGATGCATAAAACAAAGTGTCTTCTTTTACCTCATGCATGGAATCTCCTTTTTTGATGTGTTTTTGTTGTTTTGGACTGTTTTGGGTTTTCAATGCATGAATATTTTCTTTGTTGTTCTACTTTCCACCACGTAGTCTATGTGAAACTTGCTTTATTTCCTTCCCTGTGCTCACCAATGCGTGAGAAGCGTATTTGGATCTTGTCCTCCCCGCCTCCTATGTGGGCTTTTTTTGCTTATGCTTTCCTTTTGCTTTGATGATCTAGATGTATCTTGAAAAATGCGTGAAAAATGCCTTCTTTTATAATCTGCATTTGAACTTTATTTTCCTCCAAGGCGTGGAAGATGCTTCTTTTGTATGCAAATTGTTTCCTTTAACCTGCGTGGAAACTGTATTCCTCCTTGTTTTCTTTTTTATTTTTTCAAAGCATTCATAGTTTGAGGAATGTGATAAAGATATTATGTTTCAAATAAGAAGTGAGAAGCAATTTTAGAAAGCCTCGTACGAATCTTTCCAACGAGTTTGACGGAGGAATTTATGAAGGCTAAACCGACTTCCCCTCTTCCCGGGTAGTGGAATTAATTGCTAGGGGAAATGGGGAAAGCAACGGCCAATTGCCAACAAGAATGGCAAAGTGGGCTGGCAATCTCTGTTCAATTTCCCCATGTGGGAAATTGGGAGATTTTTTCCCATTTGCCAATTCATTAATTTGGAAATTGTGAAAAGAAATCCCACAAGCAGGAATTTAAAACAATTTTTCCAGGAAAGGGGAAATCCGAGCCCAAGAAGCCAATTTGGCATTCCCGGCAATGGGAAGCGGAAGCTTATTTTTCCCGGAAATTAAAATAAAATTTGTTGAGCGAATTTTTTAATTAAATACTCCAAAATTATTAAAAATTAATTTTATCAAACAAAGAGTAATTAATTAATTAAATATTAATTAATTAATTTTAACACAGTTTAATGCTTGGCGGGAGGAGTTCTTGCCGAAAAGGACGAAACGAAGACCGAAATGATCACAAAAATGAGACGGTCATGATGAAAGTGACAAACCACATAAAGTAACAAATTTTGAAAAATTTCAAAATTTCCATTTTTATTTTATTTTATTTTTTTCAATTTTTGAAGTCAAAATTAGGCGATAACAAGCCTAGCTCTAATTGGGGACAAGGACTTCATGGACACAACAATGGACCCAGACCAAAATATTCATGAACATGATCTCAACACGATGGGGCAAAAAAATGGGGTGACACAAGAGAGGAGACCAAAAGACGGGGAAAAGAAACAAACCAAAACTCCTAATTACCTATGTACATACGAGGAACAACCTTCTTTTAATTTTGATAGTGCTTGAGATATTTCCCACTGTAGGGAAAAGGAAAATGAGTTCCATCAGGATACACCAAGTAATAGGTGTTATCTCCATAGAAATGTTTGATTTTGAAAGGGCATAGCCACAGCGAATCAAACTTCCCATGCTTTCCTTTTGGTTCGTATCTTGTCCCGAGAGAAGAACCAAGTCGTTGATTTGGAATTTCCTCGTCTTTGGTTTTCATGTCAAACAACCTCTTTACCTTGGATTGATGTTCCTCAATCTTGTTTTCCACTTGACTTGAGTGTTCCTCAAGCTTGCTTAAGAACATGATCCTTTTATCTAATGCATTGATGAAGCATTCATCATCAACTCGCCAGGCTAATTTTAATCTTTGGTAACTCCAAGTGTGATAGGAATTTGAGCATCTATTCCATACAAAATTTTAAATGGAGACATCTTGATTTCCCTTTTGGGAGTTATGCGGTCAGCCCACAATGTGTCATATAACTTTTTGTGCCAAGTTCTTTGATTTTCTTCAACTAACTTGTGCACAATAGTAATGATGTTTTTGTTACTAGATTCAGCCTGACCATTTCCCTGAGGGTAGTAATCTAACAAATGAGACAAAGATATCCCATACCCATAACAAAAACCTATCATCTCTGTAGAAGAAAAATTTGAGGCATTTTCTGTCACGATCTTGTGTGGAATTCCATAACAAACCAATATATTTTCTTTGATGAAGTCACAAATTACTACAATAGATGTTTGTTTCACTGGTATAGCTTCTACCCACTTTGTAAAGTATAGTCAATTGCAAAGTGAGCACGTGAGTATGACCAACACTAGAATTAGGATTCAAAACCCCAATGAAATATAAACCCCATTGTTGAAAGGGTTCTTCAATGACAACTGGCTTCAAAGGAAAAGCTGCCAACTTTGGTCTTCCAACAAATTGTTGACAAGCTTCGCATTTTGTCACCCATTTCTAAGCATCAGAAAACATAGTGGGCCAGTAATAATGTGCTCGCAAAATTTTATGAGCCATCATTGGGCCAGAGAAATGACCACCGCAAGCATGATTGTGGAAAGCTTCTAACACTCTAGGTTTTTGCTCTTTATCAATACATCTGAGGAACATGTTGCCAATTCCTTTCTTGAACAACGTGTTGTCCCAAATGATGTACATGGCAACTCTTAGTTTGATAGCTCGTTTCTCCTTAGTCGCCGATTCTCTAGACACTCGCCATATGTGAGGAAGTAGGTAATACAGAATACCATTCATCGTGGTACTGACAAAAACTACCAGTGGTAAATTTTCTTCAATTGGTTCTTCTTCGAGTTATCTCGTGGTTCATTCTCTGCGATGAGTTGGCAGAGTCCTCTTCCTCAAACCAACTTGGTAGGCTTGATATCCAAATCATATTCCTAGATCTTGGAGACCCAATTACCTCTTTTAGATCCTAGTTCCTGTTGTGTCAACATTGATTTAACTGCGGTGTCTAGAACTAAGACTTTGGTGTGAGAATTCAACACATAGTACCTGAAGTGTTTCAGGCTCTCACCACCGCGTACACATGTCTCTCAAGAGGAGTGTAATTAAATTCATGTTTCTTGAATCTAGAACTCATGAATGCAATAGGAGATTTGATCCCCTCTTGATTATGTTAAGTCAAAATGGTGGAGATTATGTGTGGCGAAGCATAACAATAAATTATGAAATCCTTTTTAAAATCGAGACACACCAATGTAGGAGCTTTGGCAATAACACCCTTGATTTTCTCAAATGCCTCTCTACCTTCTTTTGACCATTTGAAGGATTCTTTTCCTTTCATCATATCAGCGATTTATTTAGTCAGTTCGGCAAAATCTAGCACAAACCTTCTCAAAAATTTCACCTTCCCAAAGAAGGAGTGGACTCAGGAGCTTACTTGTAGGCAAGGAAAGATTCTTGATAGCTTGAACACGCTCAAGATCGATCTTAGTTCCTTACTTAGAAACAATATGACCTAGGAGTTTTCCTTCGTAACTCGAACACGAGACTTTTTGGATTTACTGAAATCTTATGAAGTCTCGCATCTTTGCAATATTTTCTCTAAATATCTTAGGTGATCTTCTTGTTTCTTTGAGAATGTTTTCAAGTCATGTAGATATATCACGATGATCTTGTCTTTATAATATGTGAATGCCATATCCATAGCCCTTTGAAAATTAGCATTGGCATTGATCAAACCAAAAGGAATTCTTCTATATGTGAACATACCCCAGGGGGTGGTGAATGCAGTTTTATGTTGATCTTCTCTAGCCACTTCAATTTGATTATAACTAGAGAAACCATCTAGCATAGATAGCATTTCCGATCCGATTACCACTGTTTAATATGATCCATGGTGACAGTGGGTAGTTATCCTTCAAGGAAGCTTGATTAATATTGTGGAAATCCACACAAATCCTAATTTCTCCATTTTTCTTGTGAACTGGTACAATATTAGCTATCCAAGTTGAATGTCGAATAGGAAACACTATTCATGCATCTAACATCTTTTGAACTTCATGAAATATTGTCCCCGCAATCTTGGGATTATATTGTCTTTGCTTTTGCCTGAATGGAATTGCACCAGGTTTCAAGGGTATGGCATGCTCCATTTCCCTGGGTTGGAAAGACTTCAAGTCTTCATATGAGTAAGCCAAAATGTCAAAATATTTGGTAAGGAGGCTTATGAATTTCCTACGCTCCTCAGGTGAGAAACACTTACCGATATTGACCAGGTGAGGTTTATCCTTAGT
Source organism: Taxus wallichiana var. yunnanensis (assembly GCA_018340775.1). Taxonomy (NCBI): domain Eukaryota; kingdom Viridiplantae; phylum Streptophyta; class Pinopsida; order Cupressales; family Taxaceae; genus Taxus; species Taxus wallichiana. Next base: position 63,059,109 of record CM031233.1, read on the forward strand.
ACCGATGTTAACTTGCTCATAGTCAGCAAAATTCACAGGTCTTGCCTACTCTTTCTCTTTGATAAACTTATCATGTTTGTCAAAAAGTTCTTCAAGTGAAACCAATCCTTTGGGAATTTTATTTCCTTTGAGTTGGATGATGCCATCACCAGGATCTTCGTTCTCAACTCCTTCCTGAATAGGTGAGGTAGTTGATTTGTGAAACACATAATCACTTCCTTCAAAGTACAATTGTTCAAAATTATCCCTCTTTTCCAAGAAGGCAATAATTTGTTGATCATCATTGAATACTTGCCAATTTTCTACATTGTTAGGAACACTTGGCCTAAAAACCATTTCAATGGTGTATTTGACTTGATCAAACTCTGAATGAGGAATCATTAATGAAGTTGAGACTACTAGAGAATCTACTTTGTCATTCTTTTCTTGAGGGATAGATTTTATGGAAAAGGCATCTAAAGCTTCTATGCATCCCACACTTTCTTTCTATAGTGTCTAAAATGATCATTCTTTACTTGGAACTGATTTCTTACCTGTTTCACGATCAATTCCGCATCTCCAAATACTTCCAAATTTTTGATCCCTTTCCCTATGCATCTTGAAGGCCAAGGATTAATGCCTCATACTCTACTGTAGTGTTATTAGTATTGAAAATTCAAGTTTTTAGGAAAAAGGAAATATTTTACCATTTGGAGATATGAGCACCACTCCTGCACCCGAACCCGTTGAACAACAACACTGTCGAACTCGAGATTCTAGATCTCATTGGAATCTTGGCAAGTGATTTCGGGGGTATGAATTTCTACAATCATCATACAGTTACCCATATTTGAGCCTTGGAAAAGGATCTATGCGTGAGGATCTTTGGTTTTGGTTACCGTGAACTTTTCCTGAGCTTTTGGCATAAGCTTCTTCATTTCTCCATTGATAGGGATCATGGCGTGAGACCAATCCATTTTTAATTTATCCACCTATATCTTTGTAAAATTTCCTACTCAACAACATTCCATATGAGGTGGGAATATTAACAACTAAAATAGTTACCTTAACTCGTTTTTGAGGGAATTGGGCTAAAACCATTTGGGCGTCTTTAATTTTCCCGATCGGAGGAACTGCTTTGTTTCCATGGAGTAACACGATGCAAATGTTCTCATACAAGTCAACCCAAGAGCATGTACTACTTTTGTAGGCATCACATTATCCAAGTCTCCAGAGTCTATAATGCAATTACTTAATTTGCATATGTTGATAAAAAAACACAAAGAAAGGTTCAATCTTTTCATTTAAAGGTGTAGTGGCCACCACAATATTTTGAGTTTTCCCATATTTGGGATTTTTCATAATTCCTTTGGAGGAATGAATAGTAGAGTCACCTTTGATAAACTAGACCAATTTCTCGAGTTGATCCTTATTGGACTTCAAGTACTCTGCTGTGACATGGAAATTTTTGTTTTATTGATATGATCAATGATATCAAATTTAGGCAAAGTAACCATACTTGATGTCTCAGATACTAGTTCTTTCGAACTTGATGATGGCACACTTTTGACCTTTGTCTTGGGCCGGGTGGATACTGAGGACGTGGAAGAAGAAACTTTCTTTATAGCTGATTTATCAATTGATTGTTTTAACAAAGGCCCTCCTTTCTTTAACATAGTTTTGACTTTTGAAACCTCATTCACCTTGGAATCTTTAAGAGTCTCATTTGTCTTGGATCCTTTGGAAGTTTCCTTAATCTTAGATTCTTTTTGAAGTTCCTTGTAAACCTTTTTATCTCCCGCCTTAGTGGTTGTTTCACCTTTTTCTTAGATTGTTTCTTAGAAGCGTTGACGAAACAAATAGGGTAACGGGCATAGGAGGAATACTGCTCAAATGTCGGTTGATCGGTTGTTGCACACGTATGGCTCCCAAATCCACAAACTGATCGTGAGAGCTTCCTTTTGGTTAAGAGGAACCACTCTTTATGAAAACAAGACCACCAGAAAAGATTAAACAATATGGGCAATGAACTGCCTAGCGTAAGCTAGATCCGGGAAGTATGACACTTCCTAGATGGCTATCAGTCCACTATTTTAAACAATTCAATGTTGTAAACAAAGTAAATCCTATTGTTATTTTGAAATGATTTAGGTATCTCACTTAAAAACACAATAAGAAACAAATCTAATCTAACAGGCTAAGCTAGAATAGAATCCAAAGGTCAAATAATTGGTTCTGGGTCTCTGCAGGTCTGATAAAGGTCTCGGGTAGGTCACAAGTGGATGAGGGTGAGATAAAATTAGGTGGGTAGGTCTTTGTTTCAAGGTTGTGTGGGAAAACACAGAGACCGGTGTCGGTCAGGGGTGATCGATGGACGGTTAGGTATAACCGGTGTTAATTCTATGAGATCTGGAAATGTCACAAAATGGGCTTTTGGTCTCCTTTGTGATTGCACAAAGGACTTTGGTTGGTCGGGATGAGGTATTGGGTGACTGGAGTAGGATTTTGTGAGGTTTTAATGGGTCTATGGAGGTGAAAATATGGAGGAGGTCAATAGGGAGCAAGATAAACAATGGATGATAAAATGATGATGAAATGAAATAACTAGGAAAGTATGATGTTGTACTTACTTGGATTTCATTCTGAAGGCCTGTGTGTGAGGGATGGAGGTGCAGATGATGGTTTGAAGGTTACAAGTGATCACCAACTGAAGAAAAGCTTTTGCATGGGCTGCATGTACACTCCTCTTTTCTTGGTTAGATCAGATCATGGCTGGGATGGTTGTGTAGGAGAAGATGCTCAATCTCCTTCCTTGGATGCAAGTTTTCACTGGAATTTTCTCTCTGAAGATGCATTATCTCTCTGAGATGTGGTATTTCTTGTCAAATTTCTTGCTTCCAACTTCCAACTTCCAAGTTCCAACCTTGAGAATAAGGTTATTTTGGGTTAAAAGGGGTAACCGATGGTGGTCTGCTTAACCAATGATGGTTAGGGGTAACCGACGTCGGTCAAGGTGGGATTTCCTAGGTTTACTAAACTAGGGAGATCCTCCTGATTTCCTTGGATCTCGTGTCATTATCCCATAGATTAGACTGGGAGCTTCTTGTGAGCATGCGGGAATGTGGTTAGAGGGAATGTAGGCATTGATTTTTAGGGTTTGGGTAAGTCTTAGTTAGTTATGGGAACTTGCTAAGAATAGGTCTTAGGTTGAGTTGGCTTGGTGAGGTGTCTAAGTGAATTGTATGTGTAGATATTATTTAAATAAGATATTTAAATAATAAATATAGTGAGGATAATGCATTAATTTAATTAAATTAATATTAGTGGGGTGAAGGGGGTCATGGCTAGGTAAATGTAATAAAGGGTGCTTATATGTCAAGGGACAAAAGGGGAGTGTGACCTAATTTTAGTGTCTACATTTTGCCCCTTTTTGTTGCGTAGCTTGTATTGGTAAGTGATGCAAACAAAAATAAGGTGTGGTTGCCCCATGTGAGGGTGAAGGTGATCCCCCTCAAACCAGGAATTGACAAGGCAGCAGGCTGAAGCGGTGAGTGGTTTGATAAAAGGTAAATGTGAGGAAAAGGCAAGTGGGTACAGGGAAAAGGGGTGAAAGGTCCACTTAGGAAATCTAGGTAATGGGTCAAGGTCACAGTAGTAACAATCAAACACACGCACACATATAAACTACAGCTACCGGGTTGAAGAGCAGAAAACTCTACATCGTCTAAGGTCGATAGGTTTATCCAAACAAGGTTGAAGTGAATCGGTATCCAAGGTATAGGATATGGTCAGGAAACACAACGTAGGTTAGGTGCAGGAACGTTTAGGTATGTTTCAGTACACCAAAGGTAGGGTTAGGATAAACGGTCACGGTAATAGGCTAGGTAAGGTCATTAGGTCAATCAACACAGGTAACAGTGCCACAAGGTATAGCAAACACATGAGGTCAAAGGTCACTAGTGATGGTCCAGGTCCAAATATCTAGGTCGTGGCACATGGGTAAGGCCAAGGTAGGGGTAAAATAATGAGTCCCTAAAGGAGGAAAATGGAGGTAGTAAAGGATGAGGTCAAGAAAGGTAAGGTTATGGGTTGGGTAAAGGGTGGATGGGGTAAAGGAGCAAGGTAAAGGGTCGGGTAAAATAATGAGTCCCCAAAGGAGGAAAAATGGAGGTTAGGTTGACCGATGGTGGTCATGGATAACCGATGTTGGTATAGGAAAACCGACGACGGTGAGGTAGGGCATGAGACCAATGCCGGTCTAGGGGAACCAATGTCGGTTAGGTCGGGTTTGTATAAAAAAAAATCCACACTTTTATTATTCATTTGTGAATTGTGAAGTGAAGAAATGACAAAAAAGAGAAAAAGAGAGAAAAGTGTCCGGAGGAAATGGGACAAAGTGAGCTGGCAGTGTGAGTTGATGGTGGTTGGGTTGGTGAGTAGCGGGTCCACGAGATCAGGGTGAGAGAGTTGATTGGTCAGAGGGGGTGGGTAGATATTTAGGGATGGTAGAGGTGGGAGAGGGATCGGGCGACCACCAGCACAGTGGCTAGACATGCCACCGAGATGGTGGCAGCGTGATGAGGTAAGCGCCTAACTCTATAGTGTGAATTAAATGAATTAGAAGTTGTGATAGTTGTTTGTTTTGGGTTTTTGTGGGTTTTGTGTATTTTGGGGTGGGAAAAAGTTAAATTGGGTATGGAGGGAATAACGGGAAAAAAAGAGGGGGGGAGGGTAGTAAATTGGATAGGTGGGGTGGGTAGGGGTTTTGGGTAGTGTAGGTCATTGTAGGTGGGGTAAAAGGGACAGGTGGGAGGGTTTTAGAAAAAGGGGGTTTGGGAAGTCACAGATTTTTCCGACAGCTGATGAAAGTGTCAGTCAAGCTTGGCCGGTGTCGGTTGGCATGGGAATCGGGATCAATCACCTAATAGGTGACCGATGATGTTACGTTACGTGGTAACCATGGTCGGTATAGTTGAACCGATATCGGTCACCAAATAGGTGACCGATGCCGGTTTAAGGGTGACCGAGTCGGTTAGGATGAACCGACACCGGTCAGGATTTCATGCACAAGGGTCCAAAAAATGATGTAGGTTAGGTGGTTGAGATAGGTAGGGTAAAAATAGGGTGGTAGGTAATGATAAGTGATGAATATGGTTATGGTAAAGGTAGATTAATGTTGTGCTTTGGATTGGATGTAGGGGAGATCACAGTTACATATGCGGGACAAGGTTCCACCGCTACTGGTGACATTACACGGCTTAGCGAGCCCTTTGGAGCTACAACACACGTGGAGAGGCAGTGGGCTTGAGTGGTATTCGGCACTACCGACATGTTGTTCGGCAGCCTAGTTTGATGGTCATGCTCATCGATAGATGGGACTCCGTGACCAACACGTTCCACCTTCCGATGGGTGAGATGACTATCACCCTAGAGGACGTGTTCAGATTCTGAGGTTACCCATATTGGGGGCCCAGGTGTACTCTATCTCCTCCGAGGCCTCAGAGGAGCTGATCATAGTATTTGGTGAGGGGGTGGTGGAGTTGAGATTCCATAGCGCCAGTTTGAGCTATGGTGAGATGTACCTAGCCCATCCTAGATGAGACGAGGCTAGTAGTTTTATTGATGGAGGTAGTGTGTTGCTATGCACTGCCTAATGTAGAGGGTGGATACTTTCCCGATCACTAATGGGGTGCTCCATGATATGATGGTGCATGAGACATGCTTTTCCTGGGCACCAACATTCTTGGTGCAGCTATATAGAGAGTTGTGGGCGTATGGGTGGTTGTGCAGGTTTAGCCTGTGTTGTACATTTATATTGCACTGTTGGGCCTATGAGCACATAGTTTTGTTCGACCTATAGGGATGCCTCAAGCAGATGCATTCCCAATGAGATGTGTGTGGTTGGGATACAAGAGATGGGTGCCAGTTGCAGGAGAGTGGAGGTCGAGATAGGCCAACATATGATGTGGCCCATTTTCACTTGATTATTGAGGGGGTTGTCTAGAGTGGACATTATCTAGAGGCCATATGTGGGATTCCCTCATATAGGACACATGCATGAGGAGCTAGCGAGCTCCAGCCTAGAGAGGTGGATATGGGGTCACGTGCATGGGAGGAGGATGAGATGATCCCGGTAGAGACAGTGGTCCGATGGCAGTTTGGGCTCGTACAGATATTCCTCCGTCCTTCCCAAAGTATCGGGAGAGATGACGTGTAGAGGCCTCTACCTCTACCATAGCCTACAGTGCCTATAAGAGAGGAGAGTAGCCAATGGATCGGTGGATTGATGATGCTAGATGCACAGATAGGTATAGGCAATGGTGGGTGGCTCAATTATGAGCCATACCACCGAGACTGGGCAGCCAGACTTAGCTACCATGACAGTGCAGAGAGACACCCTACAGGGGTAGGTAGTGATGTTGATCACATAGATAGGTATACTATGTAGACACAGCTGGAGGGGTCAGAGGCAGAGGTGGTAGAGCTATGAGTACAGTGGCCATTCCACAGGCCCAGATGGATGGATGGATGGATGGAGATGGAGGAGATGGAGAGATGGAGGTGGCAGCCCTATAGGCTTAAGTGGCGGGTTTACAGGGCATTTGGCCACAGCCCAGACACAGATTGGGGCCTTACAGGCCCAGATATAGGCACAGGGATAGGGGGCACCATCACAGGCATAGGGACAGGGGGCACCACCACAGCATAGGCAGGGAGCTGGTCCCAGTTCACAGGCTGGCAGCAGGAAGGTACAGGGGCCGAGACCTATGGGACCACCACAGACCATGCCTATATCTAGGCTATGGGATGCCCTAGGTGAGGTGTGATACTATCAAGACCAGCTCATGGTAGTGAGATAGACTTCCTCTCTTACGGAGAGTACAGGCACAACAGGCATCCAGTGAGAGGATGAGATCCCACACACATAGTGTGGAGAGCATAGGAGGGTAGTGAGCTCTGAGGCTTGATCAGGGAGAGGCCACCAAAGTGCATGGTGACACAGAGTGAGGTGTGATGTGTAGAGGGGCATGAGAGGCCGAGGGTGTAGGTGACATAGAGATGGAGGACATCCGGCGAGATGTCGATATATGTGGCCTCCCGATTTTTGATGTATACTAGTGATTATTTTTTATATATATGTCGGCCTGCATGCCGAAGATAGTTGTATGTTGTATATTTTTGATCACATACCAGCCTACATCAAAGATAGTGAGGATGTATGAGTGATTTTGTTGTATATTTTGAGCATATACCGCTTGCATGCCGAAGATTTTTTGTATTGATTCATTCATTCTTTTTGTATATATGAGACCGGCTGCGTGTTGATGACATTTTGTATTGTATATCGGCCTACGTGTGCCGACATTTTTGAGATGATGGCCATGATGAGATAGGCATGTATTTTGAGATACACATTTATTGATTTATATGATGAGATTCATGGGATTTTGTGATGCATTGATGTGTTTATGAGATATTGGTTTTATGGCTTGTGTTAGATGAGATATGGATTTGTTATTTTAATGTGGTTTGAAAAGTGAGTTAGGTTATGGATGAGTAGTGTAGGATGGCATGGTCAGTAGGCATAGTGTAGGTATGGATGAGTCAAGGTTATAGGCATGGATTGAGTTAGGTTATAGGCATGGATTGAGTTGAGGTAGGCATGGATCGAGAGCATGGCATTGAGTTAGGTTTAGGCATAGGCATGGATGGAGTTAGGTTATAGGCATGGTTGAGTTAGGCATGGTCGAGCAATAGGCATGGGTTTAGGCATGGATTGAGTCAGGTTGGTTTATGATTCATTATTGTTTGCAATGAATGATACTATGGGTCATATGTGAAATGTTGTATAATCTATGCATAATGATGATAGAGAGATGGTAGGTGTAATAAATGTATAAAATGGGAAGCAACTTGTTATGTATGTGGCTTAATTTCCAATTTTGTTAGAAAAGGGGAACTAAGTGAAATGTGGGTAAATGGTGAGTTAGGCATGGTTGATGAATTTTTAGGGTAGAGAATGGCCGAGCTAACCTCCAAGGGCCCCATGCCCTCGGAGTGCTGCCTACATAGTCCCGGTGAAAAGGGACCTCAGGCCGATGTAGTTCTCCCATGAGCTAGGGAAGAATATGAGAATGAGTTGGTAGGTTTGTGGGCATGTAGTGGGTTTAGGTTTAATAGGTGTGGGTAGATTATAGGTAAAATGATGTAGGTGAAGGTGATTATGGCGAAAGGGAGGACTACCCCAAAGGTAAGCGTCGAGTACCAAGTCATGTATAAGGTAATCAAAATGTAAACAAAGATGGTTAAAAGATAAGAGGGGGCAATAAAGCCACCTGATTGGGTAGGATCATACCGAGTAGATCATACCTTGGAGGGGGTGATGAACACAAGACCCAAAAGGCATTACACGATTAACGGTTCTATGGTGAAAGTAGTCACAGAATCACCAAATGTCAAAATTCCAAGATGTCCCTTGAGGAAATTTAGGAAATGAGAGTGGAAATGGTAAGGTGGGTGAAAGGTAGTTAATTTTATATGTTTTGAGTGATCAGGTCTTTTGGGCAAGAGGTCCGAGGTCACAATGGGCAAGTCCATGACTAAAAAGTTTTTTTTATTGTGATAGACTGATCGATGTGGGAAGTCTATATGGGATAAATAATATGGTACTCCTTGAGGTCTTCATGAAGCTGATCGATGCGGGAAGCTTTGGTTTCTCTCATTTTTTTTGAAAGCTTCACATAGTTGTCCTTCGAGGGAGCAGTCTATTTATAGTAGCAATTTTGTTGAGAGGAAGATGTCCTTTTGAGGGAGTCATATTTTTATTAGAAGTTTGACTCAAGGAGTTTGGTCCCATTTGAGGTCTTTGAAATCATGGACAAGACCAAGGTGAAGGATAGGACTCTTGTTCAAAAGGAAAGGTGGAACGACCATGGGATCTCATCTAAAGATAGATGAAAAGTATCCATGAGAATCATGTTATGTGCAGTGTCGTGATACACATATTCAAGAGAAGATAACAAGTGATGGGTACTCACATGATTCTTGTTTAATCATTAGGGAGGTGTATGAAGTGGATAGCACTCAAGGGACGATGTGTAAAGAGACAAAGGGTGAGGTAGGACAACGAGTCAACAATAGAATGGTCGAAGATGCAATGCGTTAAGGGGCTCAGGTTTGGGTTTACCCTCAAGTGAGGACAAACGATAGGCACCCGATCCATAGGTATGAGTTACGATGTATGGTCCAAGCCAATTAGGAGTGAATTTTCCCGTTTACTTTTTTTCTGCTTTGGTTACGTGTTGATTTTATTTTAAGACAAGGTCACCGACTTGGAAGGTTCATTCATGAACACATTTGTCATAAGCACGTTTGATACATTGTTGGTAAACTTGAAGGTGATCCAGAGTGTTAAGATGGATGTTTGTCTAATAACTCTAGTTGTGCTAAGCGGTCCTGCAAAATTCATCATCAGTAAGCATGTCATGGAGAGAAATACAGAGTGAGGGGATCTAGACTTGAGAGGTAGAATAGCCTTTGTACCATAGACCAATGAAAAGGGTGTGGCCGCAGTGGAAGTGTGAATACTAGTGTGGTATGCCCATAGGGCAAAAGGAATGTGCATATGCCAATCCTTCCCAGTATCGTCAACCACTTTCATGAGAATTTTGTTGAGGGTTTTGTTAGTGGATTCGGCTTGGCCATTGGTTTGTGGGTAATAAGGTGATGAGAAACTAAGTTGAATGTCGAAGGCGTCGCAAAGTTTTTGCAATGTTTTGTTTTTGAATTATTTTCCATTGTCAGTGATGAGGCGATGAGGACACCAAAGTGGAAAATGATGTGATGGTTAATGAACTCACATATTTTCTTGACTTTCATGGAGATGAGTGGTATGGCTTCCACCCATTTTGTGTAGTATTCGGTAGCAGTTATGATCCATTGATGGCATTGGGAAGAATGAGGATTGATTTCTCCGACAAGATCCAAACCCCATTGAGAGAAGGGCCAAAGGTCACGAGTGACCTGTAAGGCATGACTAGGTGTATGATGAAGGTTGGAATGTTGTTGGCATTTCACACAAATTTGACATAGTCACAACAATCATGGTTAAGGGTCGGCCAGTAATAGCCTAGGTGAAGAATACGCTTAGTAACAACAAGGCCACTAAAGTGACCTCCACATATGCCATCATGAACCTCCTTAATGGTATAAGGAATTTTAGAACTTGTGAGGCATCGTAAGAGAATACCATCAAAGTTGCGCTTATAGAGGAGTCCCCTAGAATGATGAAATGAGAGACCTTTTTAAGGAAGGTGCATTGTCCATTACGGGTGAGATCAGGTGGTAAGATGGAGAGGGAAAGGTAGTGAGTATTGTTTATACCAAAGGTCACTCGGGTCAGGGGTGTCGTTTCCGATTGAGTAAACATCGTGAGGTAAATAAGAAGGTGAATGGAGGCATTGTACGGTGACAAATATTTTGGAATAGTAGGGAAGTGGGTATTTGGGAAGCTAAGCAGGCCATGGTATCTGCAAATTTGTTGGTTGAACGTGGGATGGTTTAAAGGGTGTAACGATCAAAGGTGGTCAAAAGTATGTCTACATGATGTTTATACTTTTGAAGTATCTCGTTACGACATTGGTACATACCATTGACTTGGTTTATGACCAATTGTGAATCACCAAAGATGTGGATTGATTTGACATCTAGGGCATAGGTGGCCTGGAGACCTAGTATGAGTGTTTCTACTCGACAATATTGTTGGTGCATTCAAAGTCTAGTTTGAAAGACAAAGGCATGGGTTCTCCATCCAGAGGAATGAGGATAACACCAGCCCCACCCCCACGCTGACACTTGGAACCATCGAAGAACAATGTCATTTGGTAAGGGGTTCTTCCAGGAAAGAGTAGTAATGGACTCATAGGAAAGTCAAAATTAGAGGGTTGGTCCCCGGAAATAGGTGCATCAGCCAGTTGGTGGCGATAGCTTGGCCTTTGATGGAATTTTGGTGAATGAATTCAAGGTCAAGATCAGCTAAAAGCATAAGCCATCACGTGTAGTGCGCTGATTTTGATAAGGTTTGGCATACATGAAGTGTAAGGGATCGGTGTTGGTCATGACATAGGTTTTGTGGTTGAGTAGGTAATGGCGGAGTTTGGTGGAAAAAAACTAAGGCTAAGAAAATCTTTTCTAGATGGTTGTATCAGGTTTCATAGTCCAAAAGAGTATGGCTTATGTAATAAACGCCTACTCCCTGTGTTTTCATCATGATGAGCGAGCATGGCTCCCAAGGAATGATCGGTAGCTGATATGTATAGGTAAAAAGGTTGATCATCTTTAGGTGGAATGAGTATGGGTGGTTGGAGAAGGTATTGTTTTAGGGCCTCAAAAGATTTGTGACAGTCATCATCCCATTTAAAGGAGACATCCTTCCTAAGAAGATGATGAAATGGTTGACACCGATCAGATAGTTGTGAAATGAAATAGCGAATGGACTTGCAATTTACCTTGCAGCTATGGATTTTTTTAAGGTTAGTGGGCGGAGGCATTTCAGAATGGCCTTGACTTTAGCAGGGTCAACTTCTATACCATGGAGGGAAACAATAAATCCCAGGAGTTTTCCTAAGAGAACCACGAAGACGCACTTTTTAGGTTGAAGGTGGACGCAATATTTAATGAGGTGGTCAAAGATGGTTTTGAGGATGGCGAGGTGCTCGGAGTGACGTTTATATTTGGCCAAGAGATCATCCACGTAATCTTCCAATATGTGATGCATGATATCATGGAAGATGTAAGTCATAAAGACGCTAATATGTAGCACCAGCATTTTTAAGGCCAAAAGGCATGACTCGATAGCAAAAAGGTCCCCAAGGGGTAATGAATGCGGTCTTGTGCTGATCTTTCGGGGCAAGAAAAAAATTTGGTTATAACCGAGAAGCCATCCATGAGTGAGAGAATCTCGTGACTAGTAGTGAGATCACCGGTTGATCAATACCGAGCAAGGGAAAGTCATCTTTCAGGCAGGCTAGGTTGAGGTCACGGAAGTCCGTGCAAATGCGGAGTCCCCCTATTGCTTTAGTAACAAGGACAATGTTAGAAATCCAACGAGGATAATCAATGGGTAAGATGAAGGAAATGGAAAGAAGGTGCTGAAGTTATTCTTTGACAAGAAGAGCAATGCGAGGGTGCATTTTCCTCAGCTTTTGTTTGATAGGTTTGGCATCGAGAATGGTTACGATATTGTGGACCACTATGGTGGGGTCAATACTAGGCATGTCTGTGTAAGACCAAGTGAAAGTGTGGTTATGATCTCTAGAGAAAAGAAGTGATGGCTTCTGTTCAACAAAGCATCTAAAGATTGTCGATCTTTAGGATGTGCGGGTCATCCTGAGTATGAATGTTGATCTCGATAGTCGATTCATTCAACATGGTTTGTGTCTCAGATGGTAACGACCGATGAATATATGAGTCTTTTGCACCAAGGTAGGTGAGTATGGATTCATCATCCTAACATTGAATGATGTTAATTGTAGGTGTGTCGTCATCGATCATTTCAGGATACAGGAATGGGAGAGTGGAAGGGGCCTCGCCTTCGCGTTGATAAGTCAAAGGCCCCAAGGAAATGGTGTTTATGAAAAAAAATAAGGAGGATAGATTCAGGATCCATCGACACCATCGGTGAGGGTGGTGATGAAGGTGGAGAAGGGCTAGGGTCCTCAATGAGTTCAATGCGGGCCTGTTTGGTAGGAGGTTTGGGAAGCCGATACCACTACGGTCATTATGTTTGTGGGTGGTACATGGAATAACGGTATGGCAGCCTTGCTCATAAAGCCAAAACCAAAACCCTTCCATGCACAACGTGGTGTAGGAAGGTGTGGGAAAAATGGTGATTGGTAAGTGATTGGAAGTTAGCGGAAAATGGGTGGGGTTGTGATGGTGGTTTAGGTGTGTAAGTGGTAGTATCAAGTCCCCCATAGGTGAGACTAGTACAAAGATGAGGAGGACCATAAAGGATGTGTTCTCCTATACGGTGATCATAACGAGGGTGTTGGTGAAGGCTTCCATACTTGTGGAGAAGGAATGTGTTGACACTATATAGGTGGTACTCCCAGAGTGAGGCATTGAAAAACACCTTCCAAGGGATCAATGGTTGGTATGTGGGTAGTTGGTATGGATGATGTGTCAGAGGTCGATGCGGAGGTGGAGTTAATGGATTGGGAAGCTAATGGGTCAGCCATGGAGGTTATAACAATGGTAGGAATAGAGGAGGTATGTGTAGTGAAAGCAACAATGGCTGTACTGGTAGGTGGAGGTGTAGGTGAAGTGGTATTGGTTGCTGGAGGTAGATGGCTTGATAGGTATGAGCACATCATTGGGTCGGTAAAGCATGTTGCATGTTTTGAAAGGTGATGGGTCAGTTGGAATGGTATAAGTGTGTCCTTCATGTTCAAACTTTACACAACGATGCAAAGTGGAAGGAACACAACCCATGACACGGATCTAGGGTCTACCAAGCAACAAGTTATATTGGAATTCCCCTCCAAAACATAAAACAATTCTGGAACAGTGTGGGGGCCCATGTGAACATGAAGGATGACAGTGCCTAGTGTGGAGGTGATAGCGTCATTAAATGAACGCAACATGACCGGATGTTTATGCATGCAATTGTCAGGTATGCGCATTTGAGAAAATACATGGGATGAAATGATGTTAATGCTAGCACCTCCATCAATCATCACACGGCGTACCCATATGTCATCAATGTGGATAGAGATGAAGAGGGTTGGGTCCAGGTCATTGTTTTGGTGTGGCATGATCTCCTCCTCTAAGAAGCTAAGGGAGGCCACTTGGTGAACAAGGTGAGGTGAGGATGAAGGTGGTAATTTGGTGAGAGAGGCTACATGATGGGGTGTGATAATGGAGGCTACGGGTGTAGGGTCATTGGGTAAAACCTCAATAGATTGAAGAACCTCCATGAGAGCTTGATGATGGGATTCCGAGGTTTGGATGAGGTCATATAAGGACATTTTGAGGGAGATTGGTGTAGTTGTTTGAGCATGGTGCGATGTGTGACACCATTAGAAATGGGTATGTGGGGTCGTGGATAGTTATTTTAGGTATGGGTGTAGATGGTATGTTGGGTATAGGATTGGTTGGTGGGTCAATTGCCTTTTCTTTACCCTTCTATGCATGTGTAGTGACGTGTACCATGTTGATTTGAGGGAAGTTGGCAAATGGAGAAGGTGTAGGGTGAGTGGTATAATGACATGAAGGGTAAAAACCTAGTGGAGGAGAAAATCCCTATGAGGTCAGTTGGGTGCAATGACATTTAGGTGGTGGCGTGGCAAGTTCTCTAATGCGAACCATGTTAATTTCAAATTTTGGGTGTGGCTCTAGGAGCTGTGAGGGTGGAGGTTGTGGTTGTTGAGTGGCGCAAAGTGTGGGAATGGGTGTTTGTGAAGCAAGATCCTTGAGAAGGTCATCATCATCCAAATTGCTTTCTGAGTGGACACAATTGGATAAGAATGGTTTTCAAGGCCTTACAGTTCTCCACATCATGCCCTGACACATGATGGTATGCGTAAATTTTAGTATCATCAAACCCTTTTGGCTTGGGTTTGAGGGGGTCGTAAGGTCGGAGTGGCGGTAATGTGATAACAGAAGTCTCGAGGAGGTTGGTTAAAATTTTGGCATAGGACCCTGCTAGTGGATCACAATGGGAAGTGAACATAGGTTTGGGTGTAGGTGTGGTTGATTGTCGAGGATTGTTTTTGGAAGAGTAGGAACGGGTTGAGCTATGGGTTTAGGTGTTGGTGTGGTTTGAGGTATCAGTCAGGTTCATTTGGGTAGGGGTACAATAGATGGATGGGTAGGAGGGTGTGGGGTTGTTTTGACTACCTTGTTGTGGGGTAGTAGGGTTTTGTTTTTGGGTTGCACCTTCTTGGGTAAAGGTGATGTGGGTGTACGAGGTCTAGAAGGAAAAGTAGATGAAGGAAGAGGGTGAGTTACCCATGGGGATAATGGGGTGCTATGAAGGTAGATGATGCGGGTCGTGCTTGGGGTGTGAGGGACAAAGACTGAAGTGTAGTGGGTAGTGAAGCAATAGCTGAAGGTATTGGTGTATTGGTGGTAAGGAGACTACAGGTGTGGGTATAAGTCATGTTGTGTGTGTCCGAGTAGGTTAGAGGTTTGTGAGGAAGGAATAGGTTGTTGTGTTATTGGTTTATGGATGGGTGAAGGGTGTTTGATCATGTTGGGAAGCTGAGGTCTTAAGGTAGATGGGACAAGTGTGGGTGTGATTTGTGTAGTCGGGGTATGAGGTCGATGAATTTGTTTCTTTGGTTTGGGTGTCAGAAGTAGGTGTGGTATTGATGTTGGAGGATGTAGCTAAATCCAATTTAATATGTGGATGAGTAAGGTTGGTGGTCGGGGTGACCCCTAAAGTGGTAATAGGTTTAGTGGAGGAAAATGTTGTGGGTATGGAGTTTGGGTTTAGATGTAGGGTCGGGTTATGGGTAAGGGTGTGGTATGATTGCCAATGGGTATCATGGAAGGGGTTGCGACAGTAGTGGTTGTATTTGGTTTGACGGGTTGAAATGTGTTTGGGTAGATAGTGGAGCTATCGGCATGAGGGATCTCTGCATCTGTGTCGAGACAGGGAGTAAGAGGCACCCCCATAGTAAAGCCCTATCACATAATCTAAGTGATCAACCAAACGTGAGAAAGGCACATCTACGGGTGGAGTTGGTGAGGACCTAATGGGATTTCCCGTAAAATGCATCTTAGAGACAAAAAAATTTTCCAGCTTGACTTCCGTGGGTAAGAGAGCCGAAAGTAGGTCTATTGGATTTTGGGTAGCTAATGGAGAATGCTTGCCAAGAGGTAAAGGTATCTCAACTGGGTCTATGATGGGTGGAGGAGATTATGGGAGTTCCTCTATAAGTGGAGGAATGGATAGGTGCTCCTCATGGGTGGAGGAGGTAATGGGTGCTCCTCTCGCAGATGGAGGAGGTAATGGGAGCTCCTCTCTGGGGTGAGGAGGTATGGTAGGTAAAAAGTTTCTCTAAGTGGAGAAGCTAGGGGTGAGATGGTATCAATGTTAGTGGAAGACCCCTCCATAGGTGATGAAGGAGATGAAAGGTGCTTCTCTGTTGGTGAAGGAACAATGAAGGTTGGTTCTAATGTGGAAGGAGGATTTTGGGCTAGGATTTCCTCTATGGAAGGGATGTGAGGTAATTGAGAGGCGACAGGTACCTCGTTAAAGATAGTGTGAACCTCACGGGTATGGGTATCGTGAGTGGATGTCTCACCGATTTGATTGGATGAAGGGGCATGGTTGGGAAATGGTTTTTTGAAGATTTGTAGATTTTGTTTGGTGGTGGTGTTGAGATTATCCATAGTTAACTCACCTTTCTCAAGCTTTTCTTGGACAATATTCTTGAAAGTGATGCAGTTGCCATCACTATGACCCTTTACCGGTGATAGTTATTACAGAAATCATGCTCTTTATACCATGTGGGCATGGGGCGAATAGGTCAAAAACCTGTGTGGGGTTTTATGGGTGGAAAGGTGATGGCTTCATCTTTGATAAGCTTTTCTAAAACATAAGAGTAAGGTTCCCCAATTGGGGTATATTTTCGCTAATTTGATGGATGAGCTGGGCCGACCTTGAGTACCACTGCATTAGCGGTGCCCTTAGTTTTGGAATAATTAGTTTGTGGTTTGGAAGAAGAAGAGGTTTCATTCGACTTGAATGCTGAATTCTTATTTCGTAATTGGATTTTCTTCTCTTCGATGGCCCGAATCTCTAACTTTCGTGCCATAGTGAATGCCTCATCAAATGTTTAGAAGGTTTGGACTTATAAGGTCAGGGAGATATGTCTAGCACAAGCTCATGTGAAGAGCTCGATGAGTTCAGTTTGTGGTAGTTGGAAGGTAAGTTGATTGATCAAGCTGCGCAATGAGTGACAAAATCTGCGATAGATTTTTCCTCATACTGACATGTGGAATATAGATCAATCATGGTAACCTTCTTAACAATATTGATAGAGAAATGATCCAAGAAGGCTTAGGCTTCCTGATTGAATGAGAATATAGAGTGTTTGGGTAACCCACTATACCAATCTAATGTAAGTTCAGTGACGGACATGGGAAAATTTCTCAAAAGCAAGGCATTATCATGAGTAATCAAATAACACCCGTGTTTAAACAAGGACAAATGTTGTTGTGGGTCTTCTTGCTATTGAAGTAGTTGAATTTAGGCATTTCCCAATACACATGGTATGAACGAATAGGAATGAAGGGATGAATAGGCTTGTTACAAATCTCATCGTAGGTGAGAGTGTTGTGGGAGCCGGAAACCAATGCCTCAATGTCTACATCTTGTCCAACATCAATTTAATTAGGTTATTGGTAGGTTGTGATGATTGGATGCCTCTTATAGCGTGAGGAGGTTGGTTTTGGGCATATAACGGGGTGGCATTCCAGCGTATGGGGATGCCATGTAAGGTGGTGGAGAAGAAGGCGGTGAAATAGGGTGTACATACTGGAATGAATAATAGATGAAACAAAGGTTGATGTTGGTAGTATGTATATGGGGGTGGAAGGGTCGTGGTAACCCCTCCTGGTGGTAATAGGGGCTAATGAGTTTGTGGAATGGAAAGAACTACATTCTGAAATGGGGTAGGGGTCACCGACACTAGAGGTGGGAATGTAGCTATAGGTATGTATGAGAGATTAGGGGTGGATGAGGTTTTGTTTGGGGTAGTCGTCGGGGTATGGTGGATGTGATGGGTACCACAGAGGTAATAGATGTGGCAGCCATAGCGGGTATGGAACCTAACTTTGAAACGAATGGGGGTAAAGTGGATGTGGGGCAGCACTAAGCCAGATGGGGCCGATGCGGAAGTGGGTGTGAGAGTCGGGGGGATAGATATGGGCGTGTCATATATCAAGCTGACCAAAGGCGTCTCGAGTGGACGAGTGAGAAAGGTAAAGCTGCAAGGTGACAAGGTTCAGTTCAAGAGTCATTTGAACTCCTCATCTCCCGATAGTAATAGTAGTAGGCTAGATGGGATCTATGGCTGGTGTTAAAATAGAAGGTGGTGAAGGACTAGGTGGGAGTGGTTGGCAACTAGCGTGGAACACGATGGCGCTTGTTTGTCTTTGGTCAAAGCACCATGTGAACCGTGATTGATCAGTAGGGCTGCTTCTCTATAAATGATATAGAGAACAAGCAAGAACAGATGAGTCCGGTGATAAAAATGAATGAAGTAACAAATGGTGGCTGGAATATGAAAAAGGCTAACCAATGTTAGTTAGGGAAAATCGACGTTGATCAAGGGTAATCCCGCTACCACCGTAGAAAATGGACAGTGAGTAAACAATGAGGCAGAAGGTAAAATATGACAGGTATGCCAAATATGGGATGTTTAAAATGTCAATGGTAATAATGACAAAGTGATAAAGACTGTGAAAAGTGGAAGAAAGTGGAGTAAAATGTCCTTTTGAGTAGGTTAGCAAAAGGACCTGGAACCGATGTCGGTTGTGTATAACCGATGGTGGTTAGAGGTAACGAGATGACGATTACTTATGAAATTGAAATAGTGATGAAAGAAAGTGGTTGTGAATTAAAATTTGATGTGGAATCGACCTAGAATTCTAGGAATGATGATGATATGGCCGAGCACACTCGGGTGATGCTTTGGAATACACCAGTGTGATGAGGAGTGTGCAAGGATGAACAAAAAAAGTGATGAACGTGATCTCTCACTTCAAAACACAAGCCAAGTAAAAACACTAAGAAAATGCGATCTTAGGAGTGCCTTTTCTATTATGTTTGTGTAGCTTATGCTATTTAGGATTGACACATGAATTGTGAAATATATTTTTGGTGAGGATGGCTTCCTACAAAGAAGGAGATCTAAAATGTCGGGTTTGAGGTATGTTATGGTGGGGGCGGGCTTCGCTTTGAAGTATGACTCAACAGAGCAGCGAGTTGGGTGCCCACTGTGCCGTGATCGTGTGATCACCTACAACTTCTTCCATGTAAGATGTTGTTTAAGAATGTATGTATTTTGAATTTTTGTGTGGTTTGGCAAGACTGACGAAAGAGAAAAGGATAGAAGTGCTTTTCTACAATTTGTTTTTCAACCATTAGTTGGTCATGACTTCAAAGCATATAGGTTTCCCTCAATTAATGTGAGCTAATGCAATAATGCGAGAATGGAATGCAATTTTTTTAAACCCGAATCAAAAATGTGGAATTGGATGACACAATAAGATGAAGAGGAAGAGGGATGCTATTTCACTACAATGCAAAAACATGAAGACATGGTTCTTTTTAATCGCACAAAAGAAAAGTTTCCTTTAGAGAAAATAGAAAGAGAAGCAGACATTAGGGGAAGAAAATTAGTGTGTATGTTTTTTTAGAAGGAAACAAACACACAATTTTTCCTACGAAGCAAATTGATTGATTGAGCAAAATCAGGTTTCTAGGGTCCTTCGGGTATTTTCTAACTCCTGGCCGAAGAAAGCGGGAGCAAGCTCTGAGAAAATGCAAAAAAGTTGCAGAAAGGCAAGTAGGTTGACCCAGGAAAAAGTGTGAAAATTGGCTAAGTCCTACTCAAGGGAGCAATTGGGACATTTGGGACGTCAAGGCGCGGATCGGCCGAAAAGCCTCCAGGCGGCCCAAATTGCATTTGGGACAATCGGGCCAGAAGTACGCGGAGGACGCGAAAAGCCGATCCGGCCGAAGGAGGAAGAAAAATTGGCTTAGGTGTTGCTCGGGATGCTTGGGACAAAAAGACCCGAACCGGCCGAATCGGCCGAAATGAGTCCAAAGGGCCCAAAATCAAATGGGATGCTTGGGACAAAAAGACCCGAACCGGCCGAATCGGCCGAAATGAGTCCAGGCGGCCCACAAAGCAAATGGGACAAGTGGGACAGAAGTACGCGGCGGGCGCGAAAAGCCGATCCAGCCGAGGAGAAAAATTGGCTAACTGCTGAAGAGGGTAGCATTCGGGACGAGTGGAACAAATGGACGCGAAATGCCCGAACCGGCCGGATCGCGCGAAAACAGTACAAGGAGCCCAAAAGCAATTGGGGCCTTGCGGGCAGAGAAATGCCGAAAAGGCCGAACCGTAGAAAAGAGTCAAGTCAGTCCGAAGCAAAGTGGGACAAGCGGGCCAAAAATGCCCGAACTGCCCGAACCGGCCGAAATGAGCACAAAGGGCCCAAAATCAAATGGGACATCCGGGACAAATGGAGGCGAAATGCGCGTAGGAGCGAATCAGCCGAGGACGATCGGAAGGCGCCACGTGTCCTCACGGGAGAAAAGTCAAAGGTCAAAGGGGCGAGTTATCGAGCGGCTGGCCGAACCGATGAAATGGCGCCACGTGTCCAAGTTTAAAGGGGCCACAAGCAATTTCAAAAGGAAGGCCCGCGAAAGGCGGAGGGCGAGAGAATTGCTCGTCAATCGGCACGTGCCACGTGTCGTCCAGAGCGGTGAAGAAGCGGGAAAACATTTTAAAATCTGTCTTGAGTACGCTCGTGCCCTAAATCTTGGATCGCCATATCTTTTGATCGAGCTCAGATTTCCACGTTCTTTATATCAGCGGAAAGCTCATGAAATTCTCTACATGATTTAAGGGTTAATCTCGAGTTTTGGTGCAGTTTGGAGAGAAAATCAAGAAACAGCTCGACGCGTGATCAACGAAGTGGCGCTCAACAACCGGCTTTAATGCGGAGACTGCCCGCCGTTTTGCCAGGATCCGCCGCTTATACCATAATGAGATGATTTAAAATACAACCTGGGGGTGGTTGGAGTAGATCTGACTTTCCTCTTTCTTCCTTCTCTCATTCTTCCTATATATTGTAAGGAGTGGCAAAATAAAAGTGGTTGTTCATTCTTTCTGCTCTGCCCTCCCTTCTTTTCTTCTCTAGGGTTGAAAATGGAGTTCGAGCCTCCTCCCTGCTCTGTAATGGCGTTTTTTGCCTTTTACTAATGGAATGATGTTCTGTGCAAACTTCTGAAGCAACAAAACGTGTTTTGTGATGCATCTGTCCATCCTTTCTCGTTTTTGCTTGTTTTCTTCTTGCCTCTCTTCATTGCAGGTATCTGTGCATGTTTGAATGTTCATTGCAGGTTTGGAGCTGTGTTCATGGAGTTTTGGGACATTTTCTGTGTGAAATCTATCCTTGGGCCTGTGATGCATGTGTCCATCCTTCCCATTGCTCACCTCTCTTTGTCCCATGGCAGTTTTGATAGATGTTCAACATTCTCCTTCTCTGGTGTATCACCGTTTTAGTGTAGGCTTTTTTTGTTTTCCCTTCTCTCTCTCTCTCTGTCTCCTTGGCATGGTTAGATTAGGATTAGATTAGCTTGCACTGCTGCTTTGGAATAGCTTGTGGCGGAGTAGTTTAGGAGCGGGAACCAGCCTTCTCTGGAGATTCCTCTCTCGGTTTCACAAGTCCCACGCTTGGAGAGAGGTTTCCATGTTGTGCAATCTGCTTTGGATGCTGAACATCAACCTAGAAAGCTAACAGTTTTGGCACGCCGGTGGGTGAAGTTGTGATGTGCGTCCGGAGTGACATGTGATTTTGAGGTGTCTCATTATCAAACAGAAAATCTTAAGCCACCGTGCGGATTTTGGCACGCCGGTGGGACCTTAGAGGTCTTTCACTTCATCTTTTGCGAGGTTGGTGTGTTCTGTGAAGTTTTCAGCCTTTGGAGGCACTTGCAAACACATCGGCGACTCCATCGGTCAACAACCCATCTCACGAAGTTGCGAGACCTTCCTTTCCATTCATTTCCATCCATTTTCATCCATTCTTCCTTCCATCTCTTCCATCATTCTTTTCATTCCATGAAGTTGTGCAATCATGACTTCATTTCCATCATGGAATTTCACATCAACAACAGCGGTATATTCCACCTCAACACGTTTTACAAATCCTCCAGCATCAGCATGCATACTCATATGAGCAGCGGTGCAAAGTCGGTTTGGCTATGGAGCTTTCGAGAGCAAGGGTGTGCATCTGATAGAAGACCATCGAGATCCAAGATGCTGAGTGCATTGGAGAAAATCAAAAGATGGAGGAGGGGATGGTGCAGTCCAGGGCTCAGGCACAGATGAGAGCATTTGGAATCGGTTGTGGAGCACCCTGTCCATGGGTGGGACCTTTTCCAAGTCATTACAGCCCTCAGGAGAAGCTTGACTTCATGATTGCAACGCTGCCTTTGCTTGCAAAGTGGATTGAAGAAATAGAAGTGTATGAGAGAAGTATTCAGCAACCTTGTCAACAGGTAAACACACCATCTCATGCCTTTTCTTTTCCTCTTTCCCAATCTGTTTCAGTTCAGCAGTGTCAAGTTTCAAACTCTCCATCTGCTGTCCCAAATGTTGAATCCATTTCTCCATCCCCTAGTCTTCCACCCCATCTCGATTCTTCTTTCCTTTTCCCTTCCAAACAGTCATCCCCTCCACAAGAGCTAACAGAAATACCCCCTCCTCCAAAGAAACAAGAGTTTCTACCTCCTCCACCACCACAAAAAAATGTAAAATCAATCGAGTTTCAACCCATTCCTCCTTTTGCATTCCCAATTCCATGTGGGAAAGAAGAAATTGTAAAAATCAGTCATCAAGGACAGAGGAAGAGAAGAGCCAAGAAAAAAGAAATGACAGAGATGACTTGAAGGTTTGGGCTGCCAAATTTGGGATGACAAGATCCCTTGATGGTTGGTGAAGCCCACGAGAAGAGGCTGAGGTTGAACAAATGGTGGTTGAGGACTGATTTGGTTGCGGCAGGAAGAAGAAGATCTTGCAGTCCCAACTTATCCTCTAGAGAGCAACAAATTGAAGAGTTTGACTTGACAAACTTCATCTTTGGAGAGGAGTTCAATCAAGAGCAAGATTGCCTTCAAACATTGGAGGAAGGAGAAGCTGCTCCAAATCCAAAAGAAGAGGAGCACAATCTAGGCTGTGGAGGAGAAAAGTGAGATCGAGGGCTTTGAGCACAAAGCGAGGTTCTGAGAAGAACCTTGGTTCTTCTTTCCACTTCATCTCTCTCAAGTTCTAGCCTTTGAAAGGAGTTTGATCTCTCAAACTCAATATTGGAAAGTGAAGGAAACCATGGTGGTCAAGTTGCGAGATCAAGAGGACACCATGGAGGAAGTTGAACACGAGCGCGGGGGACAATGATAGGCGGTTTACAGCCAGATTTGGAGGCTGTTTTGATGGAGAAGAGCCGGTTGAGTTTTCACCATTCTCTCTTTCATCATCCACATCCCAAACACAAGAGTCTGCTGTCATGAAGGAGAGCATTCATTTGCAGCACTGCATCTTATATGAGCCCTTTGGAACCAAAATTGGAAGATTTAAATCTTCCATGTTCTTCATCGGAGGAAGAGAAAGGGCGAGAAGGTCCACCATTTCTTCCACGTCATCCATTCGGGTGGGTCTACAAGAAGACTCCATTCTTGGAGTTGAAAATCAGAGCTATGGGCATACTCAGCGGATCGGACCTTGCCCGATCGGGTACTTGGCTTCATTGGAGCCAAAGGAGAAGCCTGACAGTCATGCTTGCTTACGAGCATGAGGATGAGCTAAAAGTACCGAGGATCAGCTGCCATACCTCTCGATCAAATGCGAGCAACTAAAAGAGGTATTGGATTTATTTTCAGTTGATACCTTGATGATTTGGATAGAAGACCAGCTTCTTGTTGATTTTCCATCCATCAAACAGCCATGATCGAGTGCGAATCAATTGCATGGCTGCGATTTTGAAGAAAGGAAGCTATTTCTCACAACGATTGCGGGGTTTGTTTAGCTTGCCTTTGCTTCGATTAAGTAAAGTAGCTAGGTTTGCTTTCAGCGAGAAGAAGTGCTTGTGCACACTCTGCATGTTCCATTTGGGGCATGTATGATTTTGATTTTGTACATAGTTTTTGGTGTTCTTTGGTTTTGCTCTTGCAGTTCTTTTCGAGTGATTTTGGTGAGAAAAACTCCATGCCGGTGGGTTTCAAGTGGCTCGGAGGAGAGATTTTCAAAGTTTAGATCAGTTTTCGAGGCTATTACTTATGACTCCATGCCCAATGGATTGCTTCAGGCTACTGGTCTTTTCATCTAGCAGGCAGATGACCCTGCTGAGTCGCCAAATTGTTATCAAAATTCACCCCCCTAGGGTAAATTTTGATAACATGCATCGAAGATTCAAATCCCAAGCAAATTGATTGATTCAGAGCAAAATCAGGTTTCTAGGGTCCCTTCAGGTATTTTTCTAACTCCCCTGGCCGAAGAAACAGGGAGCAAGCTCTGAGAAAATGCAAAAAAAGTTGCAGAAAGGCAAGTAGGTTGACCCAGGAAAAAGTGTGAAAATTGGCTAAGTCCTACTCAAAGGGAGCAATTGGGACATTTGGGCGTCAAGGCGCGGATCGGCCGAAAAGCCTCGGGCGGCCCAAATTGCATTTGGGACAATCGGGGCGAAAGCACGCGGAGGGGCGAAAAGCCGATCCGGCCAGTAGAAGGAGGAAGAAAAATTGGCTTAGGTGTTGCTCGGGATGCTTGGGACAAAAAGACCGAACCGGCGAATCGGCGAAATGAGTCAAAGGGCCCAAAATCAAATGGGATGCTTGGGACAAAAAGACCGAACCGGCCGAATCGGCGAAATGAGTCAGAGCGCCCCTGAAAGCAAATGGGACAAGTGGGGCCAAATGGGCGGGCGAAAAAGCCGATCGGTCGAGGGGAAAAATTGGCTAAGCTGGCTTTGAAGAGGGTAGCATTCGGGGACGAGTGGAACAAATGGGCGGGCGAAATGCCGAACCGGCCGGCTGGATCGCGAAAATAGTACAAAGGAGCCCAAAAGCAATTGGGGACAAAGCGGGCCAGAAATGCCCGAACCAGCCGAACCGGCGAAAAGAGGAAATCGATCGAAGCAAAGTGGGACAAGCGGGCCAAAAATGCCCGAAGCTTGCCGAACCGGCGGCGAAATGAGCACAAAGGGCCCAAAATCAAATGGGACATCCGGGACAAATGGAGGCGAAATGCAGCGTAGGAGCGAATCAGCCGAGGACCAATCGGAAGGCTGCCACGTGTCCTCACGGGAGAAAAAGTCAAAAGGTCAAAGGGGCGAGTTATCGGCCCGAGGCGAAGACAATGAAATGGCGCCACGTGTCCAAGTTTAAGGGCCCCAAGCAATTTCAAAAGGAAGGCCCGCGAAAGAGGCGGAGGGCAGAGAATTGCTCGTCAATCAGCACGTGCCACGTGTCGTCCAGACGGTGAAGAGCGGGAAAACATTTTAAAATCTGTCTTGGTCTGCTCCGTGCCCTAAATCTTCAGATCGCCATATCTTTTGATCCAGAGCTCAGATTTCCACGTTCTTTATATCAACGGAAAGCTCATGAAATTCTCTACATGATTCTAGGGTTAATCTCGAGTTTTGGTGCAGTTTGGAGAGAGAAAATCAAGAAACGGCTCTGACGCGTGATCTGGCGAAGTGGCGGCAACAACCGGCTTTAATGCGGAGACTGACCCGCCGTTTTGCCAGGATCCGCCGCTTATACCATAATGAGATGATTTAAAATACAACCTGGGGGTGGTTGGAGTAGATCTGACTTTCCTCTTTCTTCCTTCTCTCATTCTTCCTATATATTGTAAGGAGTGGCAAAATAAAAGTGGTTGTTCATTCTTTCTGCTCTGCCCTCCCTTCTTTTCTTCTCTAGGGTTGAAAATGGAGTTCGAGCCTCCTCCCTGCTCTGTAATGGCGTTTTTTGCCTTTTACTAATGGAATGATGTTCTGTGCAAACTTCTGAAGCAACAAAACGTGTTTTGTGATGCATCTGTCCATCCTTTCTCGTTTTTGCTTGTTTTCTTCTTGCCTCTCTTCATTGCAGGTATCTGTGCATGTTTGAATGTTCATTGCAGGTTTGGAGCTGTGTTCATGGAGTTTTGGGACATTTTCTGTGTGAAATCTATCCTTGGGCCTGTGATGCATGTGTCCATCCTTCCCATTGCTCACCTCTCTTTGTCCCATGGCGGTTTTGATAGATGTTCAACATTCTCCTTCTACGGTGTATCACCGTTTTAGTGTAGGCTTTTCTTTTTTCCCTCTCTCTCTCTCTCTGTCTCCTTGGCATGGTTAGATTAGGATTAGATTAGCTTGCTGCCTTTGGAATAGCTTGTGGCGGAGTAGTTTTCTGGAGATTCCTCTCTCGGTTTCACAAGTCCCACGCTTGGAGAGAGGTTTCCATGTTGTGCAATCTGCTGGATGCACGAACATCAACCTAGAAGCGATGTGTGTCCGGGGTGCTGTGATTTTTGCACTAACGTGGGTAGAGTCTCTTTTCATGGCTATGTGTAAATACAGAGACCGGTGTCGATCGGGGTGACCGACGATGGTTAGGTATAACTAGTGCAGTTACATCGTGAGATTTGGAAATGTCACTGAATGGGATTTTGGTCTCCTTTGTGATTAAACAAAGGGATTTGGTTGGTCGGGGTGAGGTATTGGGTGATTGGAGTAGGATTTTGTGAGGTTTTAATGGGTCTATGGAGGTGAAAATATGGAGGAGGTCAATAGGAGCAAGATAAAAATGGATGATAAAATGATGATGAAATGAAATAACTAGGAAAGTATGATGTTGTACTTACTTGGATTTCATTCCGAAGGCCCTTTGTGTGTGAGGGATAGGTGCATATGATGGGTTTGAAGGTTGCAAGTGATCACTAATGAAGAAAATCTTCGGATGGGCTACATGTACACTCCTCTTTGCTTGGTTAGATCAGATCAAGGCCGAGATGGTACATGCGGGGAGAAGATGCTCAATCTCCTTCCTGGATGCAAGTTTTCACCTGGAATTCACTCTTTGAAGATGCATTATCTCTCCGAGATGTGGTATTTCTCATCAAATTTCTTACTTCCAACTTCCAAGTTCCAAGTTCCGAGAATAAGGTTATTTTGGGTTAAAAGGGGTAACCGACAAGTGGTCCGTCTTAACCGGTGATGTGATTAGGGGTAACCGACATCGGTCAAGGTGGGATTTCCTAGGTTTACTAAACTAGGAGATACTCTAATTTCCTTGGATATCATGTCATTCTCCCACATATTAGACCGGGAGCTTCTTGTGAGCATGCGGGATTGTGGTTAGAGGGAATGTAGGCATTGATTTTTAGGGTTTGGGTAAGTCTTAGTTAGTTATGGGAACTTGCTAAGAATAGGTTTGAGGTTGAGTTGGCTTAGTGAGGTGTCTAAGTGAAGCTGTATGTGTAGATATTATTTAAATAAGATATTTAAATAATAAATTTAGTGAGGATAATGCATTAATTTAATTAAATTAAATTAATTAATATTATTTTGGTGAAGGGGGTCATGGCTAGGTAAATGTAATAAAGGGTGCTTATATGTTGAGGGACAAAAGGGAGTGTGACCTAATTTTAGTGTCTACAATGGTATCCTAATCCTTTTAAAAAGAGCATGTGAAGATAGTGAAGTATTGACTATTCATATCTTTTATAATCTCTTCGATATCTGTCTTCTTCTTCTTAACAAAGATTACTCAAAGAAATGATTATTACTTTCTCCTCGGGATCTTCAATTTCGAGTTCGGATGCTCCAGAATCGGCTCTTCCTCATCAACCTCGATGACTTCAACCTTATTGTCACTTTCTTCAATGACATCACATTTTGAGTTAGTTGCGGGAGCTGGTTCAATAAAGAAGCCTTATTGGAGGACCTATAATCCTGGATTTGTTGGGATCGTCTCCTTTTCTTGGGATGTCTTTGTAAGGTGCATGTTTACTACTTTGAGAAAATTATTTTTCAAAGCCGATTACATCATTAGCCAACGTAGTGAGTATAGCTTCTAAAGCATTAGGGGTTTCTCGACTCTTTCCCTTGAGGGAATTTTTCTTGAATTTACCCACCATGATTAATTCATCCTCAATTTTGATGGCCAAGGGTGAGCAAGTTCTATGGTAGCTACTATATCCCTTCTTAGCTGATAGCACACTTTTGATTGTTGTGCATTAATAAAGAAACATTTTTTTCCATCAGGGTTTGGGCAAATCCCAGTTGGAACTTGTTCACCATTTTTTGAATTTAGCCACGAAGTTCCTCATGGGTTCTGTTGGCTCTTTCTTCACCTAAGATAGTTGGGCAAGAAGGGCATGTTCATCTTCTACCATCTTGAATCGATCTTCAAACTTATTTTTCATATCATTCCAATTTGTAATGCATCCATTTGGTAGATGATGAAACCAATCTGCAAAGAACATCATGCAATGTTTCGACAAAAAGGCGAATAGCAACATCTTCATATTCTACCAAAAAAACAACACATGCAACGAAAAAGGTAGAAATATGGTCATCTGGTGATGTCTTCCCATCTCCATCAAACTTGGGAAGAATCTTTCTTGATCCTCGTGGGAGTTCATGTCAAGCTAGTAAGGCCAATGGGCCTATGGCATTTCCCCATGGTATGTTGACTGCCATTTTGGGAAAGGTGGTATACGAAGGTAAAACAATGTGAACAAGGACAAGTGCTTGACTAGTAGTGATTCCTTCCTTGCTCGCTCTTTCAAGACTTGATGCAAGGCTTGCAAATCTATGAGGTGTGTTCTTCTTTGGAGGAGATAACTTGAAACCAAAATTTCCTTGAAATTCAAAAAGTGGGATTAGATCAACCTTTAGCTTTTTCTCCTCGCGTAAACCTCTTTCCTTCTAGTTTGAAATCTTTACTGTAAAGGGATCATTGGCATGTTCTGATCAGCTCTACCCTTTTCTCTTCGCTCCCTTTCTTGAGCTATTTGCACTTGAATAACTCTAGCAACTCTCGCGGCTTTCTCTTCTTTTTTGCTATCTAGTACTCATGCGGTGAGATGAAAATGACAGTATTTATGCACTTTTCCCAAATAGCTTGCCTTAAATAGGATGATATATCTTCTTGATTATCTACAAAACAATATTTGGTTGCAAGATAGGTGGGTTACCTGTAATAGTCATACAACTTATCACCTTGATAGAAGAGGACCGCGTCGGTGAACAATGATCAAAACGTGTCTAGGAGGTATTCGGCCACAAGTGTGAGTGCTCT
The DNA here is from genome assembly GCA_018340775.1 of Taxus wallichiana var. yunnanensis. NCBI lineage: Eukaryota > Viridiplantae > Streptophyta > Pinopsida > Cupressales > Taxaceae > Taxus > Taxus wallichiana. The sequence continues at coordinate 63,088,177 of CM031233.1, forward strand.
TCTTCTAAGGTCTTCGATGTAGATTCTCTCATCAATGGCTCTATCAACATCCAAAAATTGCTGCAAGCTTTCACAGCTTTTCCCAAGCTACTATTTGAAGGTTGGCGGTAATGTCTCTTTGAAAATATTTCGCCGAGAACAAGGTTCGTTTGAAGAAGCTGGAGCTTGTGCGGAGGGGATGGTCATAAAGATTTAACCAATCATCATTAACGATTTATAAATCCCAGTAGAGTCACAAAAATTGTCAAAGATATGGATTTTCACACATGCAAATGACATGCAACAGTGTGGGAATGAAGTCCCTCCTCAATGAAGGTGAGGTGCCTTTATTTAAAACCAAAACTATATTTACATCTGTACATTCAAAATTGTATGTGGGGGTGTTTGGAACATCAAGGAAAGAAAAATAAATGAGGGAGATGGAATGGAATGAAGGAAAGGAGTGGAATGGAATGAATTGAAAGAACATGCTAGAGTTAGGTAAAAAACAAGCCTAATATTACACGGAGAGGAAAGATGAATAACTAACAGAAATAAAACGGAGTTTGAGTTAGCTAAACAAGAATGTGTAAAAGGGAACACACGTGAGCAAGTAGATAATCGAGCTTGATCACTTTGTGAACTAGAACAATAGATTAATAATGTTGAAAATAAGATCAAAGATAATATTTACATGCAAGATTCAAACACCTAACATCTAATGAACATAAGAACATCAAATGTTACAAGAGACAATGAATGAGACACAAAGTTCATATTTCATTAACTCCAAAATTTTTCACAAAAGAACACAAAGTTTCTTCCTGAAACAAAGCTTGCACACAAAATTATTTCTTCTCCTCTCTCAAAGTCCCCTTTACAAATGAGCCCCTCACTTCCTTTTATAACCCAAAATTTGGTTACAAAGTAGTTAGGGTTTTACATGATCATTAAATAAGGCACTTAAGTGACCTTTGACTTTTCAACCAACTTTATTAAAGACAACCAAAAATAGAAATTACTTAAAATATCCTTAGTTTCTGAAAACAAATAGCAACAACTTTCAAAATATTACAATAAAAACCAAAGGTGCCTTATCCATTGAAATGGGGTCCACCTATCTCAAGTGTATGAGAGATGGAATCTCCCACTTTGTTAAATATCAAGAAAATTATCCCAAGAACCTGCGGTGAAATTAGGATCTGTCGCTTTTGCCAATTGAAAAGATCTAAACCTTCCCAAATTTTCAAACATTTTTTCTTCTTGGGAGGTTCATTTGGTCAAAGAATAGCCTCACAAAATACCTGCAATTCAAGAATCCTACTTGGCATATCATTTAAATTAACAATTTTGGATTGAGCGTTCTAAAATAAGTTCTTTAATTTGATGCACCGCTCCATTGAAACTAACGAGAAATTATTGGCGGGAGTGTACATGTCCTTAAACAATTGTGAAAATCGCTCTTCCACCTGCGCTCCGATGAGCACCTTTGATTATGTTCATTTACGAGGTGCAAGGAATCTCAGCTACGAATTCTTCAATCAAGGAGAGTGAAGTGAAGACTTCATTACACATGCTCTCATAATGGATCATAGAATCCTCGAGAAGCGTCTTCCTTGATTTGGGATGCAAACACCAAAGAAAATGTGTCCCTCGATGTTCAAATTTGAGAATTCCTTCAATGGCTAAAACTGAGGATTCCATACTTGTCATCTCTTGCAAACTGGGAAATATCTCATTCAAATTTGATATATTAGAAATAAAATTTTCTTTGAAAGAAATAATTGGATCAAGATACGCACCGACATCTTCATGAAGAAGCTTAACCATGGTCTTGATCATCCCTTTGCCTAAAACGAGAATCTCTGAAAGCCATGTTTTAGTGACATGGCCTAATGTGTTTATTTCTTTTGAAAATTTGAGAGTCTCTTCATCCGGGAAGCCATGCGCATCAGTACTAGGAAAGTGGATGATATGGGATTTATCAAATGTTGAACATATTCCACCAATTGATTCTTTTTGGCCTTGGTGAGAGTTTACGGGACTTATATTTCTCAAGTCTCTTTAGCACGGTATCAATTGAATCTTGAGCCATCGCCGTGTCACTTTCTAATGTAGACCTCCAAATTCCAAGTCTGGAAACTTCATAATCAGCATGTGTCATGGCATCACGCTCCTTATCAACTTGTGGGATGGCATCACGTTCTTTATTAAATTCCATTAGTTACTCCAATAGTCCCCATTCCTAACACCCGAAGTTTCATTTTATTTCCAATACTGATTTCTTGATCTGAATTTTTCCCTTCTTCAAAATCAATAAATAGAGATTTATCCCCAGTCATATGAGATGATGCTCTTGAATCTAAAATCCATTCTTTATTGGAGTCTGAAGCAAAGTACCCCCCCTTAACACTAGATTCATTTTTAGATCTAGAAATTACCTCCATACTTGATTCACCTTTTCTTTTGAAGGAGATTGCCACGAAGCTATGTTTATCTGTCTTCCCATCCTTAAACCTTTCTTTCTTAGGCTTGTATTGTTTCCTTTCATTGGCCCTCTTCTTCAAACAAAATTTCTCAATGTGATTTTTGCCTCCACAATACCTGCAAATAATTGGTCTTCTTCCAGCTTGCTTTTCTACACCATCATTTTTAGAAAAATGGTTAGATCCATCATTATTTCAATTTTTACTATAACTATTCCACTTTTTCTTCTCATCAATATTTCTAGAAAAAAATTTACTCTTGGTTGCATATGCATGATTTTTCTTAATATGTCCTTCTTTAATAAGTTGAATCTCTTCATCTAAAATTGATTTGTAAAATTGATCAAATGTTTGTTGGGGAGTACTTGGATTTAATTGAATAACCCTTTTCCTTGATTCTTTAAACACCTTGTAAGGTTGGGGAGCTTACTCTCAACCATAGCAATCAATTGAAAATCCTTTTTGCATATTCATCACCTATTTTCTTCAACTGAGTATTTAAATATGTAACTTCATTAAAATAATCACTCATTTTCTCAAAATCAGCAGGATCTAAATTCACCAATTTTTCCTCTATACTAAACATGCTAGCAATGTCTGCATCTTTATAATCTTCTTCTAATTTTTCCCATAGCTCTATTGGATCATCAATATCAATAAATATTCTATTAAGATTTGGGCTCAATGCCTTACCAATTATTCCTCTAGCTTGCTCCAACTTACATTTCCAAAATTCCTTTTCTTTATCACTGCTTTGCGGTTCTCCAATTTATTTGTTCACAATCCTCCACAAAGCTTTTTCCCTCAAAGCATTCTTTACTACAATCTTCCAATCTACAAAACCACTTCCATTGAAGATTGGAAATCCTTCATTTGAATAACCCATGTTAGAGTAAAAATCCTTTAAAAATACCATATTCAACCCCATAGTAAAAAAATTCAATATCCAACCTTCGTTGTAGAAAATTCCTAGCTCTGATACCATGAAAAAGCACAGGCCCATAACAATAAAATATTTAAAAATAGAACACTTTTAACAAAAGAAGTCTCAATAATATTTCTTATTAATTCAATTACAAACATCCAATCTAACTTACATCCAATTCAATTGTTGCAATCCAACTTGTTGATTCAAATTGATGTCTTGTTATAAATTTATAGGCTTGGATTATAAGAATCCAGAAGCTTCTATATTCTAGAGTTTTCTAATTTCCTCTTCATACCTGGAATCTTCTAATTTCTAGATTTTTCTTATTTCCTAAACTTCTTTTTTGTCTAGAAAATTCTAGACAATCTTAATTTTAATCGACAAACCTGTGAAGATTGCGGAATGCATTTAACACAAAGAAGGAACATATAGGGAAATGAAAATGGGATTGGATCATCTTCACTTCAGTTATGATATGTCGGCTTGAATCACTTGCATTGCAGTGGTAGGAAAACAAAGAGGTGCTACAATTGCCTCTTTCCCATTCTTTGCATCCATGGTAGGTCCTCCGTACACGGCCTTTCCCCACCCATAATCTTTTCTCTAAACACGATTGTTTTTATGTTGTAAATAAAAATTGATCCCATCCCTCTTTTACAAGAGGAGGTGTTGGGAATAATTCCTTATAAGTTATATTGAATGGAAGAGTGAACGTAGTACTCATTCGCACTTGCTCGGCATTCTAAACAAGTTTTGTAGTAAAAATAGAGGCCTTTGTTTATCAAATATGTGGTCATCATCTTCGTCCATGTTGAAACCATTGCATTTCCGTAGTAACCCAGTGGAAGAGGAGGGTTCAGTCGAGAACGAAAATCGACGAGAAAGGTGAGGCTCACCTCTTCATTAGGAGGGATGTTGAGAGCCCTTATTTTTTCCACCACAAATACAGACAAAACTTCAAATGTGGTGCACCCATTCACGCCATTTTCCGCCTCTCTCTTCAAAACTATTATTTCATCTCTACTGAAGAAGAATGATTTCCACACCATTTCCTCCTCCTCGGCAGCCATGGCTGCTGCTCAAGAGAGAATCTTGTTGATCATCGTAGTGAAGAAATTGTACGAGTGGCTTGGTTCGTGGAAGCAGTCTTTCTCTTTCCCAAACGGGAGGAATGGAGAGGGCATCGGCACCTTTGGCCATTTCAGCAAGGGCTCTCAGAAATAAATAAGACCCAAAAGTGTCACATAATTGATTGATTGATGGTCGTCTGATATGAAACCTCCACATGTCGTAACCTAATAAATAAATATAAATATCATATTTTTGATGAAAAATATCTTATATTATATTAATGCAATAAAATACAAGATAACTGAGCATGCCCCAAAACCATGAACAAACTAGGATGAGCTATTTGATTTGGGTTCTTTCAGATCATAGTTTCAGTGAAAAAGTATTTTTTCATTAGATAAAGGAGAAGATTGAAACACTTTTTAATTCATAAATCCAAGGATGCCCTCCACTAGTTTCTCTACACAGTGAAAGGGGGAACAAGCTTATTATTGTGATTGAAAAACAATTATTGGAGGGAGACATCTGCATGTCCGCTTCTATGAAGGAAACACCATCACCAGTGCAGTGGAGGAGGAGCTTATTGGAGAGAGGGAGGTCTGATCTTCGAGAAAAAGGATAAAGTGGACCAGAATAACCTTTCCCTTATTTTATGTGCCATGGCTATATCCTTCGTGTCTCATCTTATTGCATTCATAAAACTGAAGTTGAGGAATGTAGAACCTGAGTATGGTATAGTCGTCAACATTATAGACATAGAGAATCTCCTGTGGAGTTTGAAGGGTTGGACGCACAAGCTGCCTGACATGCCTGGTAACTATAAAAATCCCATTAGAAGCAGCCATCAAAATGCTAACTTGATTGAAAATGTGAGTACTTTATGTGGATTAACAAACAAGACAGACGGAAGTAATGGGTGTTTAATGCTTGTCAAACATGTGTCATTGCCGATTATAATTTTTGGCATGAAAAATCATGTACCTAGGATGACCATGGTCGCCATTAGAAGAATCAGAATCATCCCCAATCTAAACCATCTATTTTTATTCTTTAATTACAATAATTAGTTATAAGGCCCCATTATTATCTTTTAGTACATAGAATTGTAATAAAATTTGAACTCCGAAATAATTAAAAAGGCAATCTCACTTTACGATGATTGGTTGTGTCATAATTTGCAATGTTGGATTTTACAAGGCTTTTATACATTTCATCCATTTTAGATGTCAAAATACATTCACTTATAAACTAGCAATCCTACACCAAATGTAAGGTGTGAACGAAAGGGATATAGTGAAGAGGTGAAACTGGATGGAGAGGAATTATGGGAAAGGAAGATGGGTGTAGCAAATGGCATTTGAGGGTGAAGAAATGCAAGGGAAAGGAAAGAGGAATCAAGGAGGCAATGTGAAATTAAACTTTGTACGAAGAGCATGGCATGTATGTCAATCAAAAGGAGAAAACTCATGTCAAGGAAGACGTAGATGAAACTATAGAGGGAGATATCTTAAAATGCAAGCAACAAATAAAAAATGTTGTTGAGGCGAATACATGTTTGAATTTTAAATTTTGACTTTATTGGGTTTTTAAAAAAATTAAATGTAAGGGGAATTGGAATGCATGTTTCACAAGACACATCAAGGATAGGAAGATGTAGAGTGTACTTAGAATGCTCAGGTAGCGATCTCATGCATATTTAAGATTGGTGTTTTTCTACAACTATCAAGTAAATGATTAGGGTAGTGTAGTATTCACATGAGTTCAATTTACATCTAATAAGGAAAATAAAAAAGGGAAAAGCCAACATGTTCCAACTTTGGAACCTAACCGCAAAAAATATGGTGTGAAAGAGGTTGAGGAAAATTTCAGCTCTTGCACTTTACAGGTAGCTAGAATAGAAATAAATGCAAGGGGAATTCACTTATGTGTTTAAGGGTTAATTTAGAAACAAGGATATGTGGTGTGAACCTAAAATTATAAGGTAGGGGTTTCATACACAATTATAATTAGGATTTCTTTGTAGCTATTAGGGAAATGAACAAGGTTTTGTCTCTACTTGTGAGGCACGCAGAGGTGTGGATAATGGAGGTGAAGTACACTAGGAAACGTGAAGGGTGATGCAATGTGTTTGTGGCCAAGGTGATGCTTGCAACTGGGAGGGAGGTCTACTAAGATTACAACCCAATAGTGGCATTACTCCCTTTAGATCAGGTAGAAAGGATGCGTAAAAGGAATGTTCAAGGAAGGAAAAGACATGAATTAAAGGTTAAAAATTAAAATGAATTATGTGATCCATTTTTTTGTCTCTTTCTCACACATTATGCACATGAATGCAATTTGCATTTAAAGGGACGAAAATGTAAAAATGAGGAAAACCCAATAAACACATTTTTAGTTTCAAGCTTGAGTATTTATAGGGAATAGGTGATGCTTGAACAATCATTGATAATTGAGCCATTGTAGTGGTTGGCCATATGAGAAAAATGTGTTTTTGATTTTCATTCGAAAGAGGTATTTTAAAATAAAAACATGGGAATTAAATACATGCATGTCCCACGGCTATTCCATGACTTAGTAAACATGTGGGAATTAAATCCTTTCATGCCCCTAGTCCTTGGTTTAGATCATTATTACCCAAATAATATATGTTATGTGTTCTACCTTATACACAAATGCGAAAAAGGTTCTATACATAATTGTGATTAGGGATTTCTTATGAAATTGGGATCAAGGTTTCTATATAGCTATAAGGGAAAAGAATAGGGTTTGTCTCTAACCCTAAGGCACATAGTTTTTACATGTGTAGACAATGTAGGTGAAGGACACCTGGAATTAAATACTTACATAGCCCACACCTACTCCATGAATTAGTAAAAACATGCCAATTAAACCCTTGCAAAATACACTTTTAACTCACCGATAGTAAAATAATTCTTTATCGGGCACAATAGTTATTTCAATCTAAGCCTTAAAATGAAGTTTATCAATACATAACAACCAATATTAACCATAAACAATTTGGCATTATATATGTTGTTGGTTCTCTTAGCATCTCATTCCTAAACACTACTACTGATTGTATTTGTCATCATGAAAACCCACACTTCTTTAAGATGATAAATAATACCAAAGGATAGTCGTCGCCGAAGTCAAACCCCAGCCAAAATTTGAAGAAACACAACGTGGTCATCATGGATTTGGCTATGTGGCCAATGGAGAAATCAGAAGCTATGGAGCATAGGACCATGAGCATAAGGGTTATTCCATAGACTTTCTTACATCCCATTTTGTCACTGAGGTAGCCAAAGAAGAGCTTTCTGAAAAGGGTTCCACATAAGGCCACACCCATGATTGTGGACGCTATGGAATAGGACATCACCCCGGTTTTCTAGAACCTAGATGGTAGTAATAAATATGGCCAAGGAGTTTGACGACTAGTAATGTAGAAGAGGTTGTAGGCATCTGTGAAAAATCCCATGTAATTTTTGTGAAGTAATACCATTATGTTTTTCCACGTCCAAATATTTTGCCACCATCGATGGTTCCTCACCATGATTTCAACCCTTCAAATCCTACAAACAAAACATACACACCACACAAGCTCAAAGTCAGGTGGTTGTAGCTCCCAAATTTAGTTAAAGTTATTCCTCATTGCGATGTCAAAAATGAAATGAAAGAAAATTATTAGTGTTGGTTACCAACTGGTACGGTAGACTTTCGTGACAACACATGTCTTCCACAATTTTTTCAAACAGGTTGCATTCTTTCACATTTTGAATATATGTTTGACCCTAACCTTGCAACTTAAACATATGGTTGAATTCCCTTCCTCATAATGCTTTAGTATACGTCCATGCTCTGTTTCAAAGCTCCATTTTTGGGATAGGCTCGTGGCATGCGAGCACAGTGAACTGATCAGATCTGACACATGTTGGACAAGAAACCACTCTACTCCAAACTAATCCCAAATCCCAAATCTATTATGCTTGACCCCATATTTGTCTCCACGGCCTTTGATCACCTACTTTGTCTCCCACGTCTCCGAGTTGTTATCTTGGATAAAGACGGTGTCACTCTCCCGCGAGAGGGCCAAGTACATAACCATGTTAAAATCCTTGTTGAATGAAGGCGGCCTAGTTTTTGGCCTCGAGGAACAATGTGTAGAGAGCTTCATTTTGCAATTTAGCAGGGGACCTAGTCATATGCCTCAAGGGCAAAACATGTAGAGAGCTTCATGTTGCGATTCCACACTTTATTCATAGAGTTGATGGAGCATATTGTTTTGGTATAAACGTGATCAATACTTCCTTTTTCTTTTTTTTCCCCAACTCCAATCAATGGCTCATATCATAACCCTCTTCATTCTTCCAAAAGCACAATCGTGTGCTTGCACCCTATTCGCCATAGATTGCTTGTTATGCGTGTCTTCCTCATCCTTGACCATCATATTTTCAACGCATCCACTTTCACTTAGTAACGCCTTTTGGCATAGATATGACTATCATGATTGCACGTGAAAATATAATTTAAACGTCAATATGACATGTATGTTCAAAATTTAACCCTTATTATATATATATATATTACTAGATTGAAAAGAATTATAAAAATTACCAAATTAAATATTATATTACATATTATTAATTTGTGAGATTTATGATCATTAATATCAACAAAAATAATACTAAAAATATCTTAATATCTTATTAATAAAAATAAACATCAAGTAATATCTCACTACTAAAATGGAAACATCAATTCATTTTGATTTTTAGTTATTTTCTTTTGATTCCATTTTCTTTTATTTTTCTTTGCTTGATTTCTTAAAAATATAGATTAAACGACAAACATAGGATTTTGGATTTTAAGAAAAATTAAACTTGAAATCCTAAAATTTGGAAGTTGGAATTCAGTTTATACATAATTGCAAGGTTACATTAGTGAGTCATTTCTTCCTATTTTTGCAGTATTTTTATTTTTTAACCGTAACTTGAAATAGTGTTTTAATGCTCTAAAAACGTTTAATGTCAATCCTAGTTCTTTCACTTGATTTATGAAGATCCAATTGATTAGTGTACAATCGATATTTATGAAAAATAATTATATCTATGATAAACTATGAAATTGATTAATGTAGCATTGTTTTGTTGGTTTATAACTGTACAAAAAGGCCCAAAGACTTATAAAGATTAAGTTTGTTAAAATTATTTAGATTCAATCAAATTAGAGAATCCCACATAGATTTGTAATTATAGTTTGATTCAAAAAATATAAAGATGGTATACACACTAGAGACTAACCCACAATAAGAAAATTGTATAAGATTTTTTAATAAATACCAATATTGGTATCAACTGAAAACTTTTATTATCATTTAGGTGCTTGCTTTTTTGGTGATGTTTTCTCCTGGATTAATAATGATTACATAACCATTTGTTTGGTTAACAATGGAATGAGTAATAATTGTTCATGGAGGTGTAATAATTGATCAACGCCTCTCTATGGATCATTAGTAGGAGTTAAAGATGTATAAAATAAGATATTTATTTTCAATCTCCCAAATGTATGATTAAATAAAATTGGGTAATGTGGGGGGTAGTTAATATAATCTAGGAGGACATAAACGTTGTAAATAAATATGGTAAAGTAATATAGTAATTACTAATTAATAAATTAAAACCCTAATATGTAAGAAGGAGGTGAGGAAAGAACTCGGTGATTGCGAGATGTTTGTCGCATAGTTTGCAAAGATGACTAGAGAAAATAGAGGTAGGTAGAGCACTATGTAGAGGTCCGTAAAGACTGGATTTGGAGGATCTGAGTGGACTGGGCGCCCGGGTGCTCTAGTATGCAATCTGGGCTCCCTAGTCTCGTGAAAAACCCCAAAGCTGGTTCTCATAGTGTCGTAAGATGGTCCAAAAAACTTATTGTGTGTCACATCAGGTTCCTTATCCCTCATTGTATGTCGCCAATAATCCAAGCTGATGTAGAGACCTACAAGAAGACAAGGAGTATCAAAACCCTAAAAATAAAGATGCATAATGAATGGGTTGGATTGACCTCAACTGCCACAACAATGGGCTTACTAATCTAAGTGTTGCACTATATTTTAGACCCAAATGTAGTTTTGGTGTGTGTGTGTGTGTGTGTGCGCATGTTGTGCCCTAGGTGCTCGTGTTAGTCGCACTTTGTGAAATAATGATTAATAACTAAATGTGGAAAATTTAATAGCATGTTTGAATGGAATATAATAGAATCCTCCCCTATGAAGTGTGATGAAGACTCCCTAGCTTGTACCTTGATGATGGAGCTATGTGGATGCAAATGCAATAGATAGATGTAACTCTAGATGAGTGATAGTAGTAGATGATGTTAGGTCCCTCATTATGGTCTCATAACTTTATATTTATAGGGTTCTCTTGCTCTAATTTTGTAATTAACCCGAAAAGGTTGGCCACAAGAAGGATAAACATGAAAAATGATTAGAAGAGACCCAAAAGTGGCAGGAAAGTACTAGAAGTATGAGGCGCCCCAGTAAGACCAGGGTGCCCATGGGCCCTACATGTACTAAATTGGGTGCCCCACTACTGAGTTAAAATTATGGGATGTGTGAAAATGGTTGGGTATATGGGTGCAATAGGTCACAAATTATGAAATAAAATAAATAAGGTGGCCAAAAGGACAGGGGTTAGTTAGTACTTTCTTCACTCAATAACCTTCTAAATATTAGTATGAGACCGGGATAAATAAATTTCTAAAGTGCATGATTTTGTGACTACAATGTATAATTTAAATTATTTTATGTATTTGTTACTAATTACTATACACTTTTTGACATGTATATAAAATTTTCAATGTCAAACGACACTCTCATATTTTTTGGACCGACACCTAATTTTATTGCGACGTGTAACCTTAACATCAAAATCCAAGACTAGAGGGAACAATTTGGAAGTGGTTTCTGATGTTGGATTTTAACGTTTAATAATGTAGGTGATGATTTAGACCATGCTTTTGTGTAAAATTTTATTCTTAATATATACCATGCTTTTCCATTCAAAATTATTTTCTCTTTTTATTTTGTTATCAAATTTGTATAATTTTTCAACACTTATATTATTAAAACACACAATAATGTAATTGCAACAATCCAAAAAGTTACATAACCATTTGAAAGTAAGGCTCTTTAGGATGGTCACTATTAAGATAAATCTAATATTCTACAAAAAATCATCATCAATATCCTTTGGCTTGCCTTGTTGTATCTTATTTGAATCCACTTGTATTGTGTGTGCCTCATGTCATGTGCAAGTATTTGTTAGAAAGAAAATCCAATACATAAATCCTCAAGCCTTTCATCGATGATTATTTTTCTATAGATGGTGAATGCCCTGATAATTTACCGCTTTGAATTTCTTTGATGGATTAAATGAAATAATGTGAGGCCAAAGATGAGTCCCAACACTTATATTCTATTTTGCATAACCAAAAACTCAAAAACATCCATGTTATCATCCATTTATAGGAAGATAGTAAAATTGATAGAAACACATTTCCTATGATTTGAGGTCCACACTAGAATATTGGCTTCTGACAATTTAAAGTCCCATATTGGGATCGACTCCATACAATTTCAGGGTCCATATGTGAATGACAACTAGTATCATGAATAGCCATAGTAATAATGTATATGCTTTTGTCATTTATTATTGGAAGGAAAAATGACTATGTACAAACTAAGAGCGAGGTGAAAAAAAAATTATTTTCATTGTGAAACAAGAAAACAATAAGAACAATGCCAAACCATGTGTTCAAATAATTGGAAAAGTCAACTTAAGAAATTGGAGTATTGAGCAACAAGTTATTTTTTTAGAGATGTCTTTAATGCATGCTACCACAAGGATTTCTACATCAAAACCACTTTCTCCTTCCACTAGTTCACAGAAATGACATGTGGCCCATATGTGACTTACCAAAAGAAAGAAGAGGAACACCTAGTTTCTTTCCATGCTTTTCCCTTTGCCTATTTCTCCTCCTTTTATCCCTTTCTTCATCACCTTACTTCCATATGTATTGTTACTCCTTTGGTCATCTCTATTGGCATATCCATTGTACCAATCAAATGTGATTGCTAATGTAAATTAAATATATTTATTAAAATTTTGACTTTAAACATTTGAATTTTACAATTTTATTAAATAAAAATATTAATATCTATTTTTAATTGAAATTTGAATATTATAATGTCCAATACAAATTATAAATTATAAATACAAATAATAAATTTAATCACATTAACATAATTTTATAAAACTATGATTAAAACCTTAAACTTATCAATTATTTATATTATACATCGTAAAAAATAGAATATTAATAAAGAATTTTGAAATTTAAACCCTAAAACAAAATATTAAATTACTTAATCGGAATTCATTAATTGTTGAAGACAAGTGAAACATATGATACAAGAACTAGTAATAAAAAAAGACTTTTATAGTATCAGAAAAAATAAAAAATAATATGCGAAAGAATAAATTTTACTATATGGCATTCAATGCTTGAAGAAAAGAAAATAAAAAAAAAATGAAACATATTAATAAAATTCGGTGAAAATAAATGATATTTAGAATTAATTGAAAATCCTCTTTCCATTGTGAACCATCTTTAAGTTGGTAGTAAGATTAGCCAAGTATCAATCAATGGATTGTGAGATTGTTGTCAGTATTGCACATATACCTTGACAATTTTATGAGCCGACATGATCTAGCTTAACAATATTTTAGATGAGCTGATTTGAAATCCATGTTACTTATTAAATTAATATAATATAAGATCCTTTTCATAAAAAAATACATGTTTCCCATGTCTCATTTATGCTTCCAGTTGATATCAAATGTTAAGCCATGTTTGATTTGGTATAAGTGCAATTGTGTTTGATTTCACCCTCTTTGGAAAGTGTTGGTGACATCGGTAGGGGTAGATGGGTATGTGATTTAAATTGGAACTGAAGTATAACGCATTAACTTACAAGTTTGATTCTAAAAGAAGGACCCACCTTGGCACGCGAGTAATATTAGAAAACATCGCATGTTAAGGCCTTTTATACCAAGGTATTATTTTTTTCTAATATAATGGATAGTTCCAATAGTAAAAAAATTCTATTGTTTACTAAATATATCACTCATAAACATTCTATAAATCAAATATATCCTTTATAAATTAACATCATATAAAAAAAAACATCTATGTAAATATTCACTCCACTCCAACCACTACTAACTAGTCCAAAACAACATAACTCATATGGCTATTTTTAATATTATAAATATTAAATTTATAATTATTATATTGATAGGTTTGAATTACATTTAATACATTCCATAAATCACCAAAATCATAAAAGCATATTCACATATCACATGCATGCTAAATATATCAAGTGTTAAATTCTTAAATTAATTCTCGGCAAATTTAATGCCTCATCAAGCATACGCGCTCAAAATAAAGGCTTGTCATTTCGTATTTCTACAGAAAATCTATGAAATTCTACTTTGCATTTCTTCTCTCTTGTTTTCAACTACATAATTTATAGTGTATTTTTTTTAAGGTACTCAATTCTAAAATACTGATTCATTATTGATGTAAGTAGAAATTATTTATATTTATAAGATATAATGATAATTTAATGTTGTTTTAATTTAATTATCAACAGTGTTATAATTATTTACTATTGGAATTGCCTTTTTATATTAATTAAAAAAAGAGTTACATGCGAGGGCTCGCCGAACAACTCATGGTTTCACAAAACTCTGTAAGGGCAACAGATAACACCACAAAGGAAAGAAGATGCCCAAATGGCAGCAAGGAACTAAATAGGCCGGGCCAGAAGGAGCCATGGAGCCAAATACAAACCGAGAGGCTGAAACCGTAAAAGAAGGAGCCTCAGAGCCAAAATAAATAGGAGCTACCAAAGCCATCACCGACCGACTAACATGTCAAGTAGTAGGCGGCATAAAATTCCCTTTCTTCTCCTTGGATCTCGAGACCACAGTCCAATTCTCGGATGGGGAAGGCAAGGCTAACTAAGAATCAAGTTGAGGATGATCCTGCTCTGGGTCAGAGTCAGAGGAATCAATCACATGTGTTATTTTAACACCATAAGGGGGAGTCTCCTCACTCATGGACTTTGAAATTTCAGGGAGAGGGTTCTCTTTAGTATTCTCGCATTGTAAACGATTAGCCAACCTTTAGGCTACGAAGCAGCCACTTTGTTCTTTTTTTTAAGTCGTATGGAGCATGCAAGCCTCTTGTAGGTGACCTATCGATGACATAATCTACACCTTGAGAATTCAATATTCTCATAATCCGTAATCGAATCCATCTGAAATCCTCATGAAGTAACTCCAACTTATCAGGAAGACCCTTGTTAAGGTCCACCTCAATGCAAATATGAGCATATGTGAATAACCCATGTTTGGACTGTTCATCATCCGTCTTAATGAAATGACCAATAGAGTTACCAATAGCTTCACAAATAATAGGATGCCAAAAGGGGAGAGGAAGATTAGGGAGACGGACCCAAACCGGCATTTTGGAGACTACCATAGTTGAAGGATCGAAATCCTCAAACCACAGAGTGAGAAAGAGGCCAGCTCTACCCCAAAACCACGGGCCATTGGTAAGCACTCGTTGATAATCAGAAGGAGAAGAGAACTGGACAATAAAAAATCCTTTTGCACAAAGTTGGATTTCACAGGCACTCGACCAAGTGGAGTGAATCTAGTTGTGAAGAGCTTTTGTCTGAGGCCAAAATCCATTAAATCTGCAAATAAGAGCAGTAGCTTTGAGGACGAGAATTAGAGTTAGCGCCTCGACATGGAGAGCATATCCACTAGAGTGTCATCGTATTTATCCACAATGTAAGGCATCCCTGAAACATTCTGAGCCCCTAGAGAACTTTCCCTGCAACATAAGGCATTCCAGAAACACCCACACCTACTCAAGAGCCTTGTCTGTATTTCTAGCAACAAAGGCCATGAAAGACTTCTGTTGGCAAAAACCGGCTTACCCGCCATGGAAAGAGGTGCGGGTGTTGGAGGAAAGGTGGATGGTAGCAATCGTGAAGCGACACGAGTACACCTTACAAAACCCTAGTCGTTGTGTTTTCTTCAATGTCTGTAATTATTTATATGTTTAAGACATGTAAAACAATCAACAATGAATTGTACAAACTTGAAACGTATTAATTATTTTGTTAGCCAATTTAAAATATTAATCAAAAAATAAAAATTCAGAACGCATACATATTTTACAATTATTAAAATTATCTTTGGTTAATATTTAGACGTAAAATATTAAACTTTATTTTTAAAAAATTAAAATATTGAAATAGTTGAAATATTAATTTATAAAGTTATAATATTTCAATACTATATAAATATATATTCAAAAATGTTCTTAATCAAAAATAAATTCTATTACAAGAACTGGGGCTACGGAACACTTATGGTCCCAAAAAGTCACAAAGGAAACACAAAACATCTAAAAGGCTAGCCGAGAATGCCACGAGGAAAACCTAGGAACTACATAAAACCAAAAAAACATTATGCACATGTCACCACTCGAGAAGAGGAGGATCATACAGAGGTATTTTTTCTAATATAATGGATAATTCCAATAGTAAAAAATTCTATTTAAATATAATATGTACTAAATATATCAATCATAAACATACTATAAATCAAATATATCACCTATAAATTAAAATCATATAAATAAAAAAATCTATGTGATCACTCCACTCCAACCTCTACTAACTAATCCAAAACAACATAGCTCATATGGCTCTTTTTAATATTAAATTTATAATCATTATATTCATAGATTTGAATTACATTTAATACATTCTACAAATCACCCTCGTCATACAAGCATATCACATACCACATGCATGCTAAATATATTAATTGTTAAATTATTAAATCGATTCTCGAGAAATCTATCTTCGAGGTACATTGAGGTGACATAATTAAGATCTAACTCCTTAATTACCACGTTAGGTAATTATTGAATTACAATGTGATTTACAATATGATCTAGTTTATAGGTCACTACATCCACAACTATCTAAAGACTATATATATATATATATATATATATATATATATATATATAGTAAAAATTGTTAGTTGAAAAACAAACAATATTTTCTTCTCTTAAAAAATTATAATATACAATAAAATAATATTTGTGTAATTAGTAGGAGTACTTCAAACATTTTAGATAGTGTCACTTACATGTGTGATCTTGAAATTTTTTTGTAACATTCTAAGGATGGAAGTTTAAGCTCTCGGCTAGCCATTACGATTAAACCACATTATTGTGGCACCCTATCACCAGGGTATACAAACCATTGGTAGTAGGCCACCTTAACACGTAGTCGAGATTTGAACCTTGGACCTCCCAATTATTAGCAAACCAAGAACCAAGACACCACTACCCTTTGGATGCTATGAATGTCGATTATGATTGTGTCTTAAAAATTTATGGCATGGTGGTTATAAATGTGTCCTTGTAACTTTGTGTGGCAAGGAATGTAATGGCATGTGTTGATTGAAAAAACTCATTATTTTTTATTCGGCTCAATGTTTAATACATAAAATTAAATAAACGAGATGTGTTCTTCCAATGAGTGTAATGGCCGTGTATTGATGGAAAAAACTCATTATTTTTTATGTCAACTCAATGTTTTATACATAAAATTAAATATATGATTATATATTTATACACGCAAATGTAATTTATTTTAATACTGTGAAAGATAATTAGTGCGGGATAAATAATAAGTGTGTAGATATTAGTACGAAGGAAATTGATTGTAAGTAACTATATTAATTTTTATTGGAAGATAATTAGTGCTAGATAAATAATAAATGGGAATAAGTAACTATAATAATTTGTAAATTGATCTATATTATTTTAAGTTTTTAGATGTATTTTTACTTTTCAATGTACACACATCACACACCAAAGGTTAGTTTTTACTTTTAGATGTAATTAATAAATAAATAAAAGATATAAATATTTTTATATTTGTAATTAAAATTTAATAAATAAAATTCTATATCAAAATTAAATACAAAAAAATATTTAGTTCATAAAAAAGTAAAAAATATTTAAATTAATTAGTTAATTATATTTAAAAATAAATGTAATTTATATTTTCTTCAATTTTAGATGATGGTTTACACTACACACACACACACACACACACACACACACACACACACACACACACACACACACACACACACACACACACACACACGTGTGTGTGTGTGTGTGTATATATATATATATACACATACATATATATATATATATATATATACATATACATATACATATACATATACATATACATATGTGTGTGTGTGTGTGTGTGTATGTATGTATATATATGTATATGTATATATATTAAAAATTAATTAAAAATAATAATCATATTTAAAAATAAATGTAATTTATATTTTCTTCATTTTTAAATGATGCTTTAAATGTATTTTATAATGATTATTTAAATGTGTTAAATGGTGTGTGTTTTATATCTATTTTATAACGATTGTTTAAATGTGTTTAAATCACAATATGATGATTGTCGATTGTTTAAATGTGTTGAATGGTATGTGTTTTAAATGTATTTTATGATTCTTATACATTGTAGGTATGGCTTGCCCACAATTGAATTTTGAAAATGAAGAGCACTTTGAAGAGAATATCAAAGATAACGTGTCTAACAATATCAAATACAATGACATGAGAAAATGACGAAGGAACAAAGATAATGCAAGAATGTGAATGAAAGAGAAAGACGTGGCAAACGCAGGCGTAAACTCCACCAAGAACTCGAAGCGAGAATGTGTGCTATTGTGAGGTTGTGGCCAAGGTTTTCTAGCATCCCTAACCGAGATATACGTCAATTTGTGGAATTTTTTTGTCAAAGTTACTATTGTAAAAACCATTTCATGATATAGAGAGTGACATTGGCCTTGATGATGAAACAATAAAACTCAATTGGGATCAATTTCAATACAATCCTTGGCATACATAATGAAAGATTGAAACAAATATCGAGGTTCAATGTGAAATAGATGATGAAAATGAGGATAATATCCAACAAAACACCACAAACATGAGTGGGAGATAATATCAGGACTACACCAATGACAAATTCTGCATGTTTCTGAGATTGATATGTTGGGTTGAAGGGATATTGATAGGAAAGCACCTTGGAATATAGACTACCCGGGTGAAGAACAAATGAATAAAGCTCTCAAATTCATAACCATGGCTAAAGATAATTGTTTACTTGGAATTGAAGAAGAACCCTCCAATTTTAGATATGATAACCTAAGTGAGAAACAAAAATAACATTTGATATAATCATTAAACATTATAATCAAGGACATAATGCACCTCCATTACATATGATAATCCAAGGAACGACAAGAATAGGAAAATCATATCTTATTGGAGGGATTAAGTTGGCATTTCTAGATTTATCACGACCATAATGTAGCCCCCTTCTACTACTTGCTCCAACTGGAGTTGCAGCATTTAACATTGGTGCATCAACAATACATACAACATTGTGAATGCCTATTTCAGATTTTGAAAAATTAGAAGGATCAAGGTTAACAAGCTTTCAAGAAGAAATACAACATGTTAAGTATATTTTGATTGATGAGATGAGTTTTATAGGTCAAAAGATGCTTCAAAATATAGATTCTCGACTACGCCAAGCATTTCCAGAAAATGTTGATATGTGCTTTGGTGGAAGGTCTATGATTTTTGTTGGCGATTTGGGATAGTTGCCTCCAGTATTGGATACACCTCCATATGCATGCACAACACAAAAAAAATTGTTATGGCAAAACTTCATAATTGTTGTTACATTAGATAAGGTTTTTAGACAACAAGGTGAATGTGAAGAACAACAAAGGTTTTGAAAACTTCTAACAAATCTAAGAGATGCAAATCCAACAATTGAAGATTGGAAATTGTTGATGAAAAGAATCGATGCTTCTCTTCAAACAGTTGAAAAAGAGGATTTTAATGAACAAATACATTTTTTTGCAACAAAGGAAAATGTGCATCAACATAATAAGAGAAAATTGTATGCATTGAATGAACCTGTTGCACGAAGCATTGCAAGTAGAGGAGGAAACAATGTTGTTTCTAGATTGGATGATGAACAATTAGAAGTGGAATTATTGATTGTTAAAGGTGTGGGGTGATGCTTACTACAAACTTATGGACAGAAGTAGGTCTTATCAATGGTGCTCTTGGGTATGTTTGAAGCATTGTTTACAAACAAGGAGTAAGCACCCCTAAACCTCCTACATATGTAATGGTTCAATTTGATAACTACACAAGAATTTATTTTGTTGATGTAGATCCAATGACAATTCCAATCACCCCTATAGAAAGGGGTCGCGTATGTCAATTGCCTTTGAGATTGGCATGGGGATTGACAATCCACAAATCACATGGTTTAACACTTAATAAAGCCACAATTGATATATGACTTATAGAAAGACAAGGTTTGACATTTGTTGTTGTATCACGTGTCAAGTCATTACATGGACTACGAATCTCACCTCCATTCACATATGACTAGTTTGAGAAATTGAAGAGTGGAAAGGGAGTAGAGAGAAGAAAGTAGGAAGAAAAAGACTTCAATCATTGGAGGAAGAAATGTATAGATGATGATTTATTCATCAAGTGCAAATATATCATATATGCATATGAATGTTTTACTATATTCATGTATTAATATAATTTTTATATGTATATTTTGAATATGAAATACTTTTAATAATTTTCATTTATTGTGATGTATATTATTGTGCATTTAGATTAAAATTTTATGCTACAACTTTTGATTATTTTCAAAAATTAGTGTTAAATTTTACACGCAACACCTGGGGTGTGTCTTACCCTAGGCAACCTAGGCAGTTGCCTAGGGTGCACAAAAAGGAGGGCGCCACATTTTCAAAAAAAAAAATCCAAGTCGGCTAAGGCTTGGTTAAAATTTTACAAAAAATAATTGATATTAAACGCCCAAACCTCCCACTACAGTTTCAATTTCATGAATCTCAATTGCTTAGCGATGTTTACAAATTACAGACAGAGACTACAGTTTCAAATTCATTTTTTGTTCTCTAGACTCCTATGGCTGTGCATGCGCATCGAGTCCAGTGACCCTCACCTACAGGATACATAGTGGGAGCGACAATCAATTTTTTAAAATAGTCACCTCCAGTCTTATGTATCCAGAATGCGGAAGTTTTCAGCGTTCACCGGTCGTCACAACATTTACTTCATCAGTACCCCACCTTTCTTTGCCCCATGCATATTCTTCAAATATCTTATAGGTTTAAACTGTAACTCTTTTTGCACCTTCACCATTACCAATTTAAACTTCTTCCGAATGAGTATTTTTACAAACAGTCGATATGAATCGATGTAGGTTTTTCAACAATGAAAATTTGTACTCCATCTGAGCATCGAATCTCAGAGAACGACAATGCAGATTCAAGCTACATAAATCGCAAGCTCCTAGATGTCGGTAGGTTGAATCACGTTAACTACACCTGCAATATTAAACAGGTAACATTATAATGATCTTGATAACGTTTTGGTGTCTGTGACAATGGCAGCTATATCTAACCGCATAGGGGAGGCGTGCGTGAAAGAAGACAAGTGGTTTATCAAGGCGCCACCACTCCAATGCCCAACGACATTCTCACATACATTGTACAAATCCTGAATGTGTGCGTGACAGGCTGCCCAATAGGAGGGATCCACCTCACCTGCGGATGGTTCAACTTAGCTAGGATGATAAACCCTAAGACATTCAAGTGCTTGAAATTCAACGACTGCCTCCTCAATGATGGGAAACCGTTAAAATCAGGAGTCTCCATATCCATTAGCAGTTGCTTCAGTTAAATGTCTCTGACTAGAAACTTGTATGTGTTAACCACTTCCTATAATTTATTTTTTTCACAAAAGAGATGGTGATTATTTTTTCAAGATCCTTTAAAGGGTTCAATAAGAATATAAATGTCAAATGCACGCACTGCAATCAAGGGCATGTCTTACCCTAGGCAACCTAAGCGATTGCCTAGATGCATAAAAGAGTTATACTAAGTCTATGATTGTTTAAAAACATTCACATATAGGTGGGTCGTTGGTCTCGGGTGGGGGGGTGCACGCTCCGAGTACCGCCTAGGGCACTCGAAACCTTAATTCAGCCCAAGCAACACCGGTGGGTGCTACTAGCATAAATATCTTAACTACATATATCTACAAGACACCAAGAAATATCAATCTCAAGGTGCCTATATTGGATTTCTCGGACAAGTTAGATAGACACCTCAAGATTGATATCTCTCGGTGTCTTTTAGATAGATGTATTTAGATATTTATGCTAGTAACTTTATGAGATTAATTAGTTGTAGGAGAAATATTTGTAGTGTAAATAAATATAACAATATGATGATCTATCTAGTATTCTTACTTCCAAGTGGTT
Organism: Taxus wallichiana var. yunnanensis; assembly: GCA_018340775.1. Taxonomy (NCBI): domain Eukaryota; kingdom Viridiplantae; phylum Streptophyta; class Pinopsida; order Cupressales; family Taxaceae; genus Taxus; species Taxus wallichiana. The sequence continues at coordinate 63,110,237 of CM031233.1, forward strand.
TTTGTTATAATGTTACTTTTAAGTCCATTTAAACACAATTATAAGCACAAACGAGTACAAAAAAATCAATCGAAACTCTACATATATGATATTCTACACTAAATATGTTTATTTATGTATTTATGAATTTAGTTTTTTTAACATATAAAATGAGAAAAATTCTATAATGAAGAAGCTTTTAAAAGAGAATAAAATTATAAATATTTTACATTTATATTAAAGTTATATCCAAATAAAATAAAATTATTAAATTAGTTTCAATGATTAAGTATTTTCATTTGTTTCCTCTTAAAAGAAACGTATCCATGTTTTTAATAGAAATTTATCAAAGCTAATTTATAGCTTTAAAATGAGTCTTAGGAAAATCAAATAGGATGGAGTACAAAAACATGCACACAATAAATGATTTTTATAGTATCCAAATGAAGTGATTCTAAATTTTGAGTGAGAATCTAATGGATGTTATGCTTACAAATTTAAAATATAATAGACATTGAATAAAGGTAAGAAAATGTTTAAGCTAAAATGTAAAATGTAAGCCTAATCTAAATGTTATAGTAGCAGTAAATGAATAACAATTAAGTAAAAAAATTACACCCACGTAACTAAGCAATAAATTATGAAACCCTAAGTGCAAAAGGAGGGCAATAAGCCTAAGTTGATTCGCAGAGGATCCCGAGAGGTGTACAAAACTATAAACTTGAAAAATGTGAAGTATACTGTTTGTCTGCACACCTGACAAAAATTCAAATCTGGAGAAATATGTTGGACAAAAACACTTGAAGAGGGACAAGGGTGCCTTAGACATTTCGGGCACACGGGTGTGTAAAATCTTAGGAAACATCCTCTCGAGTGGTCGTTAATTATTCGTAGTTGTTCGCATTTAGTTGCACAAATATATATGAGGTTGTTGAAACTTACAATGAAATATGAACCTACAAAACCCTCAAATAGACATCAAATCCTAAAAAAGAAAGATGCAGAATGAGGGGTCAAACTGTCCTCAGCTATCACAATGGTGAACTTATGATTGAGCACTACACTACATCTCAAACCCAATGTAGTTCTTTTGTGTGTGTGTGGAAATCATTCCTTAGGTGGATCTTGTGTGTGTCACACTTGATAGTGAGCAAGTAAGCTAGATGTAAAGAAATGTAATAGATGTGTGCATGGAATAGAATGAACTTCCCTCCTATGAAGTGTATGTAAAATAACCAGCCCTTGTGTCCCTTGGATGGTGCTAGATGGATGCAATGAAGCTCTTATATGTTTGATGGATGTAACCTTAGGTGGTGATAGCTAATTCTTAGTGCTTGGTCCCTTATTATGATCACATAACTTTATATTTATATGATTCCCTTGCTTGAATTTCGTAATTAACCCTGAAAAGGTTGACTACCAAAAATATAAGATTCTCAAATGACTAGAAATGACCCAAAAAGTGTGAGTAAATTACAAAGGGGACAGGGGCACCCAGAGGGGACGAGGGTTCCTAGCGTTGGGATCCTAGATGGGCACCGGTGTCAGGATGATAAATGACGAAGTATAAAAAGGAATAATGAGAAAGTAAGTAAGGGTGCAATACTAAAAGTAGAAACAAAAAACAAAGAAAGGTGGCCAAAGACATGGGTTAATTAGTATTTTCTTACTTAGGAATCACATGAATAGTAGTATGTAATCAGGACTAGATAATTACCCAAAGTGCGTGATTTAGTGTCTACATTTGCCCCCACTTTATGTTGGTGAGCGAAAAGATCGGTAACATAAAGTAGATAGATATGTGTACCTAATAACCATGTAGATTGATAACAAAAGCATTTTGAAGGACTAGACCAAGCATGGAGTGATGAAAATGTGAAGCGTGGATACTAAGGAGGAGAGAATGTAAAAATGGTGATGAAAATGAACCTAGGGCGGAAATGCATGTGTAGATGTCTTTATGTACATGTTGTCAATGTCGATGTTGTTGTGATTGTTATTCTTGGTGTTGTGATGATATTTACTACTACCTCCCATAAGGATGGACCTGTAAAAGAGAAGAACAAACAAGTAGTCAAATATGCATGTATACATGTAAAAATGATGAAAATGTGAAAAAGGAACATGTGCGCCTAATCTATGATGAGAAAAGAATGTAAAAAGGATCCTAAAGATGTTGTAGAAGGAAAAAAATTCGGATAACTCACGCCCAGTTGTGTAGGTCATGAGTTTTGGGGTGATCTCATGCCAAGTCATGGAATAAGTGTAGGGAGAAAAGTTTTGTTTCGTCCTCCAATTTTTAACTACTTACACTTACTTGTAATATGGAACACCACATCTTATGGTGTGTAAAAACAAGCAGTGCTAAGGATTGTATTCCCTATAAAATCCATTGTGTGGAGTTTTGTAGACTATGTTGAACTACCAATCATTGTGTAAGCGTCCCCTGGTTACAAGAATTTGTTATCACCAAATCACTGCACCCTCCGAATGGCCAAAATGTGAACAGGATGTTCGGTGTGATTGGGTAACATGGGATCACCTCTCAAGTTGTGGGACTTGGGCTCGAGGTGAACCTCCAGAGAAGGTTGGCTTCCTCTTCCTAAACTAAGTGTTATACTACTCCTAGTGTAATAAAATAGCTAACTAGACCTATACTAACCTATCATGGGATTAGGGAAAGAGATTTTGCAAGAAATAAAACCTACACTAAGGATGGTGATGCACCAAGAAAAGGGTGTTGCTAGAAAACTTTATGATCTTCAAACTAGAGAAGGGTTGATTTGAAGAGGGTGAGAAAATACACCACAGTCCAATTTCACCTACTGTAACTTAGAGAGGGTAAACAAGACACCACAGACTATGAAGCAAGTGTTCCCTTTGTTAAGCTCAATCAAACAAACAATTTTTTGGTCTTCTAGTGAAGAAGGATGAAACTAAGAAGGATGAGAAAGCATCACAACCCAACCACATACAAAACTCCACTACTAGATAAGCATAAAACCTCCAAAAACTACAATGGAAACTTGAATTTGCACAAAGTATACCCGTAAGCATAAAAAAGGCATAATGAAGTTCCTATCAAACCAACCCCTCCAACTCCCGAATGACTCGGTAATATCTTATCTCGGTTGAGTGAGTTAACTCTTTCCGAGATCCTTCCAGATTCATCACATGCCAACTTCAAGCTTGAGCCCTCCACTATCCTCTTCACGTGGCTTGATGATTTTACCAAAATCATGGCCGAGTTGGCCTTTTCACCTCTCACACAAGTTTTCATCTAAGTTGCATTCAAATCTTCCTGCATTACTCGAGTCGAGCCATACGATCTCGAGACTCAACTTGGTTCCCTGCTAGGTTCACCTTTGACTGCAATAACATCGTTGACTGCTTTGACATGGCTTTCGAGCTAGATATCGAGCCAATCTCTTTTCAGGCTCTTCCCCTTAAGCGATGCATTCACCATGTCGATCATGTCTCACCTCCCATTGTGTAATGAGCTCGTGTTCGAGCTATAATGACTCTCCAATTCCAAAGTGCCTTCATCTTGACTAACTCGGCAAGGACCGAGTGACTCGCCCTAAAACTTTCTTGAACATGAGCCGAGCTTCCAAGATTATAGCTCAACCATTCAAGCCACTAGGATTACCATGCTAAGTGTCTTAGCTTCAAATTTTCTGGCCTCGTAGACTTGTTATACCAACCTACCATGATGTTGAGTTTTCTCATGAGCTAGGCGCTGACTCCTACAAGCTATTTCCAAACACCTTTGAGCTCACCACTAATCAAGCAACCCAACCTAGTCATTCTCCATACGAGCTCACCAATCTCCAAAACACCATTTTTTTCAACTTGATTCAAAAAGATCTCACCATGTGAATCTCCATAGGAGCCAAGCTACTATTGATCTTGACATGGAACTATCATCCACCTTACCTAGTGAGATCGGTTGGCACTCTCGAGCCACCTTTTTCCCGAGATCTTCATGGTAGCTTTGAGCCCACCTCTTGATCTACCTATATGCTTATGTTCATGCTTTGATCCTCCTCCTGATCATCATGGTATGGCTCGATCTGGCAAGCCACTTGCCTAACGAGCTCAACTATTCTGCAAATCACTTTTCTAGCCATTTGGCTTGGTCCTTGTGTGAGAAACTCAAACACTACATTACCATGCTACCTTGAGTTCGATGAGCTAAAATTTCGAGTCTCCACCTTTGGTATCATGCCTTGTTTATCTATTTTCATAGTGGTTCATTCATCATGACTCGGTCATCAACTTCCCTAATGTCACCTTGACTCAGGTGGTGTTTTGTCGTGGGCCTAGCATGCCATCTTGACTAGCTCAGAGATAAGCCCCCAGTCTTACCCTAAGATTTCTCCACCATTGGCTCTTTGTGCTTGAGATCCCAGCGTACATTTTCCTAATCCATGCAGCTTAGCTCAACCGAGTGAGCTAAACTCACCAAGTTCCTCTATGGCTCTCGCATACCAGCAAATGAGCGACCTCACTTTGTGAGCCAAACTCGATCACCCTCTAATAATGTATACACATGAACCAAGTTAAGCTCAAAGTTGACTTGGTCTTGTCCCATTGATCCACCTCTATGTAAATATCATGGCCTCTCATTGAGCTCCTTCTCTTCCAACTACTAGGATGCCAAGTGTCAAGCTATCTTGTGAGTGATCTCCTGCGATGGCAAGTGTCATAGCTCTTACATCTGAGTCCTTTGATAGTTATACCTTGTAATCGGAAGTCATCCATTTCTAATCTCACATCCATTATCGAGGTCACGAGTTTCCTTTCACCTGCATGCATTTGAAGCTCGGAATGTTTCGGCTTCGGGAATAGAGTTGTTTCTATCCTTTCATTCCTTTTAGAAGCAGAGATAGGGTTCAGGAGGAATATCCCTGTTAAATGTCGAGATGGTGTTTCTATCCTTTGCGTAACAGTAGGAGAAAGATCAAGTTGACTGCGAAGAACTCCTTTTTGTCTTGGAAGGACTACCTGCAAATAAGAACACAAGACCACAAGATTTGATTAAACAATAAATGAGGAAACTGCCTTGGGCCCAGGAAATATAAAACTTCCTTTCGAAGGTGGTCAGTTTCCCTGCTAATATGAATTAACACAAATGACTGCAAAATATCAATTAGATTACTTGGTTGAAACGGGTAGGAGAAGGCTGGTTTCTGGTTATAGTCAGGGTAACCGATACCGGTTTCTGGTAACCGACGTCGGTTGGGCCTAGGACCTTCTTGGTAGCTATGGTGTTTGTAAGGCTGGTTTATGGATGATATTAGGAAATGAGATGATGAGAGGTAAAAGAATGACAGTTAGATGCAATGGCACGTTGGGTAGTGGATTCAGAAACGGATTTAGGAGGAGCTGTGATTCAAAGAGCATAAGAAATGTTATAACAGAGGACATGCAAGATGTGACTTACTGGTTTTGACAAAGATGCAAGTTGATCTCCTTTCAAGCGCTTGGTTTCTTCACTCGTCTCTGCTCGGTCAAGTGAAGATCTGGACTCTGTTTTTCGCTCCCAATGATCTCTGTTGATTCAAAAATCATTCGACTGATCCAAAATGAAATTCCGATCCTTTGTTTTTGGTTTGGGGAGCCCATTTACAGGGAACCGATGGCGGTTGCGTAACCGACGGCGGTCGAGTAGGAACCGGCATCGGTAAGGAAAAAGTAGGCTATTTTTAGTAAAATAGCCCACCTTCCCTGCTTTTCTCCCGAGAGATCAGTTGCGGGCTTGGTCAAGTGGCTAGAAGGTCGGTTTTGGGTGCGAGTAAGGAGGCATTAGTTATGGATGTGAGTCTAGACCAAGTCATAGGTCTTAATTAGGTTAGTTTAGGGTTAGGGCTAGGTCATGATGAGGTGGCAAAATGAGGTGGCAGGTAAGGTGATGTGGATTTATCAATTACAAGGTAATTAATAAATAATTGTGTAAGGTTTAGGTGATGAGGTTAAGTTGCGAGATGAGATGCGGGTCACAAGGGGTCGTAAGACACAAATTTGGTGTCTACATTAGCCCCTTATTGTCGTGTAGCTTGTTTTGTAAAGCTGCACGGACAATAATATGAAGTGGTTTCCCCTGTTAAGGGTATAGGTAATCCCCCTCAAATCTATCACAGATTGAGTGAACGGGAAATCAGGGATAGGGTTGATAAAGGGTAAATGGGGTAGAGGGGATGGTAAGATGGTGGGGTAGGTCCAGGAAGCAGACGACGCATGGTAAAATGCAATAGTACGACTAGGGTACATGATTTGGTGAGCAAACCAGCGGTGCATAGGTAAAGGTCGATAGTTTATCCAAACAAGGGTGATATAATCCTGGTATCAAGGCATAGGAAGTAGCTCCAGGGTATATAACAGGTAAGGTACAGGAACGTTTAGGCATGTCCGGCAGTACCAAATGGTTGGTTTGGTTGAGATAAACGTCACGGTCTAGGTCTGAGCAAAGTTGGTCGACAGATCAAGTCAAGGACCCTAATCATGCTAAAACACGAACAGGTGAGCTCGATTGAACAAAAAACTACAGGATGGGTGGATAAAAGTGGATGGTTTTGATTTTGGGTAAGGTATTGGAGTGATACGGCCGTGGGTCGGGCCGAGTTGTTGGGTTGCAGCCTTGGGTCGGGCCAAATGGGTAGGGCGAGGCCTTGGGGCGGGCCGGTTGGTTAGGGCGAGGCCTTGGGTCGGGCCGGTTGGTTAGGGCGAGGCCTTGGGTCGGGCCGGTAGGGTAGGGTGAGGCCTTGGGTCGGGCCGGTTTGTTAGGGCGAGGCCTTGGGTCGGGCCGGTAGGGTAGGGCGAGGCCTTGGGTCGGGCCGGTAGGGTAGGGCGAGGCCTTGGGTCGGGCCGGTAGGGTAGGGCGAGGCCTTGGGTCGGGCTGGTAGGGTAGGGCGAGGCCTTGGGTCGGGCCGGTAGGGTAGGGCGAGGCCTTGGGTCGGGCCGGTAGGGTAGGGCGAGGCCTTGGGTCGGGCCGGTAGGGTAGGGCGAGGCCTTGGGTCGGGCCGGTAGGGTAGGGCGAGGCCTTGGGTCGGGCCGGTAGGGTAGGGCGAGGCCTTGGGTCGGGCCGGTAGGGTAGGGCGAGGCCTTGGGTCGGGCCGGTTTGGTAGGGCGAGGCCTTGGGTCGGGCCGGTTTGTTAGGGCGAGGCCTTGGGTCGGGCCGGTAGGGTAGGGCGAGGCCTTGGGTCGGGCCGGTTTGTTAGGGCGAGGCCTTGGGTCGGGCCGGTAGGGTAGGGCGAGGCCTTGGGTCGGGCCGGTTTGTTAGGGCGAGGCCTTGGGTCGGGCCGGTAGGGTAGGGCGAGGCCTTGGGTCGGGCCGGTAGGGTAGGGCGAGGCCTTGGGTCGGGCCGGTTTGTAAACAAATGGTGTTCAGCAAAGGTGGATATAGGCGATATGTGGTTAAAAAGGGGCAAATGGTAAATAAGGGCAAAAAATTGGGGGAAAGTTGGAAGAAAAAACCGATGTCGATTCTACGTGACCGATATCGGTTAAGGGACCGATACCGGTTCATTAGGGCAACATGAAACCGATATCGGTTAAGGGCGAAAAACCTATAAAAAGAAAAATACGGCTTGTCATTGTCACTTTGTTATTTTGAAAACCAAATTGACTTGTCTGACGTGGAGAGTTGAGATTGGAGGTTTATTGAGTGAGGTGGAGCTATTTTGCTGGAGGAGTGAGTTGTTTGCGGGCCCGAGTGAGGAGGAGGCAGCAGTTGATTGGCCGGGGACCCAGCAGAGTAGAATTGGAGCCATGGCAGGCAGGAGGAGCAGGAGGGGCTGGACCAGCTGGACCACCACCACCCATCCCACCACGACGACGTGTCGTCGTACGGGTAGGCTCGGAACTCTTTATTTTGTGCATTTGAATGGTATTAAGCGAAATTGGGGGTTTGGGTAGGAATTTACATTTTTTAGGAAATAATGAGTAAATTGACGTAATTTGAAAAACGAAGAGGATAGATGGGTAAAATAGGGCAAGTCGGCTGGGTGGGTAGGTTTTTATGGTGTTTGGGTGGGTAGATAAGTATAAAAATGCAAAAATATGGGCGGGGGCCGCGCGGGGTTCGGCTCCGGCAATTCGGACCGATGTCCCGATGTCGGTTCTTGGAGCGGCCGGCATCGGTCGCAGGTGTGTCGGTGTGTCGGTCGGGGGTGTGTTGGGCTGGACCGGCGTCGGTCGTATGTCGGCCGGCGTCGGTTGGGTTGGGGTTTGTATGGTGTTTTGGGTTTGGGTTGGGTGGGTGGGTGTTGGGTTGGGTTGGGTTTGGGTGAGTGTGGGTTGGGTTGGGTTGGGGGGTGGGTTTTGTGTTTTGGGGTTGGGTGGGGGTTGGGGGTGGGGTGGGGTGTTGGGTGGGGTGGGGTTTGGTTGGGGTGGGTTGGGTTGGGTTTGTTTTGTTTTGGGGTTGGGTGGGTTTGGATTTGGGTAGATTTTGGGCTTTGGGTCGGGTAGGGGTTTGGGTGGGGTTGGGGTTTGGTTTTAGGTGGAGTGGAGTGGGTTTGGTTTTTAGGTGGGGTGAGTTTTGGTTTGTGGGTGGGGGGGTTTGGGTTTGGGTGGGGGGTTTGGGGTGGGGTGAGTTTGGGTAGGTGGGGTGAGTTTGGGTTTTGGGTGGGGTGGTAGAGAGTCGGGGTGTGGTCGGGGGGATAAAAGGGGGTTTAGAGGATAAAGTAGATGTTGTGATAAAAAGTAGGTCTAAGGATGTGGGTTGGTTTTGCAGGCACGTCAGCAGTTGACGATGCGGGATAGGATGCCCCCGCTGTTGGTGCGGATGAGACCACATGTGTCCGCAGCTCACTGGGTGATCATGCGCGAGGTGGGACTCGGTGGAGTCCAGAGGTACAGAGCGATAGAGAGAGATCACAGCCTGATGGTCGCCCTCATCGAGAGATGGGATCCGGCGACCAATGTGTTCCATCTCCCGACTGGGGAGATGACTATCACGTTGGAGGATGTGTATCGCATCCTTCGACTACCTATCGAGGGAGAGGCAGTCTTCCAGGTAGATTCAGAGACTGCCATGGACAGCATATTACAGGTTTTTGGAGATGCAGCCGCGCTACTTACCTATCACAGCGCGAGCATTGGGTATGGTGACATGTACCGTGCGCATCGACACGAGACACGGCTGGCTGTGCTGATGATGATTGGGATCACCTGCTTCGCCCTCCCGGACTCAGAGGGAGGCCGCTTTCCACGGGCGTTGATGGGGGTGTTGCTTGAGATGATTGAGGAGCATACTTGCTATGCGTGGGCACCAGTGTATCTGGTGCAGCTATACAGAGAGCTCTGGGGTTATCGCCGGATGAGGCGATTCGGTATCTGTTCGACATTTTTGCTGCATTGTTGGGCATATGAGCACATCATATGCATCAGGCCAGTAGGGTTACCCCAGCAGCCAGGGCCACAGGTCATATACAGATACGGCTTTCAGAGGTGGTTGGGAGTCGTGGGGCAGCCACGAGCAGTGCTTGCGGGGAGAGACGTTGCCTACTACAGGCATTTGTTAGAGGGCCTGACAGCGGTAGATATCGTATGGAGACCTTACAGAGGTCATCACCCGCACAGAGGAGGCCGAACAGTTACGCTGGATCCAGTACACTTTCTGGATAGCAGGACGGAGGCCGGGAGAGTACGAGAGGATACCCCTAGAGAGAGTGCACGCGAGCGAGATGGGGCTGCGGATAGGGCGAGCCACCTCCCTTCCCTCGATATAGGGGAGGGATGATGTAGAGGCCCCACTGCCTGCACCACAGCCCTTGGATCCAGATTGGGTTGCTGAGAGGCCAGCAGATGACCATGGTGTAGATGATCTTTTTGGGTGCAGGGAGCATACATGGTGTGGTGGGCTGGTCGAGAGCGGCGAGTAGTAGCATGCCCGCCTGACCAGACTTAGCGGCATTGTGACTACAGAGAGAGATCAGCTCGAGGGGTCGAGTGCGGCTCTTACGAGGGCGGCTTGCTGCTGCTGCAGAGCACGAATAGGGGTCTTAGAGCAGCTAGCCTTGAGCTCAGTAGAAAGCACAGCACAAGACGGCACCACCACCACCACAGCCACAGTGCGAGTGTGCAGTGTAAAGTACGAGTACAGCAAGAAGCAGCACAGCCACCCGAGCAAAGTCACGAATACCGCAGCCCAGCACGACCACGGCACCAGGCACGAGGCACGAAGTGCGGTAGGAAAGTCGAGGGGACCAGCCCAATGCCGAGCGGTGGCACGGGATAGATACATGGAGGTGAGAGCGGAGGCCCGGTACTATCAGGATGTTCTTGATAGTACCGGAGCTGAGTATCAGCCATATGCGGCACACCGAGCGGAGACCTCGCGTAGTCAGAGATCGCAGGGAGGTGCAGCCACAGCCGGCGTGTCTGTTACAGGCAGGAGGCGAGAGGCGCCGCAGGGACCAGCAGGGAGAGGTGCTGAGGGTGGTGGGGAGAGCTGAGGGATCCCCACATAGTTTTTGTATAGGGACATGGGCACCGGTCTGCGAACCGGTTGTGTTGATAGAGGCCTGCGTGCCGTCATTTATTCATGTATGGATTCATTTATTCATTATATACCGGCCTGCGAGTCGAGTACGGGTTGTATATTTGATACCGGCCTGCGAGCCGAGTATATTTTTGATATGAGGGACCGGCCTGCGAGCCGAGTCGAGATTTTGGATAGTTATTGCGGCCTGCGTGCCGGCTTAGTTGTATGATGAGATCACAGAGGCCCCGATGCAGGGCACATTGTATATTTGAAAATTTGTATATATATATATAGAGATGATGTTTTGATCCACATGCAGTGTTCAAAAATGTGTTTAAGTATTTTGTCGATGGTTTGTGATATAGAATGTAGGATGAGTTTAGTTGACATGTTGATATATGGATGATGTTGATGTTTTTGTTTTTGCACGTATATATGGATGACATGTTATATGATGAAATGTTGCATGTTGTGGGCTGGTTTTGTGACATTGTTATATATGTATCTGATGAGTTGGATCCAAATGATGAGTTTTTGGTTTTGTGTAGATGTGACTTAGTTGATGGTTTGTTTGTTTTTGTAAAATAGATGATGTTATGGACATTGTAATGATATGTGTGGTGGATGGAGAAATATGGATAATGGTGTTGTTATGCAGGAAAAAGGGCGGGCGCGACAAAAAATTAGGTAGAAAATGAAGAAAAAGAACCATGTTGTAAAAAGATAGGTGTATAACCGATATCGGTTAGATAACCGACGTCGGTAGATAGTAGACCGATATCGGTTACATAACCGATACCGGTTATTTAGGTATGAGCTTTTCTAAAAATAAAAAAGCTAGGGTGGCAACTTAAGTTCTAATTTTGAGAGCCATGCAAGAAGTTAAATACGTGAACGCGACGCTTTTTGACGACTGAGACATGTAATTGCATGAGAGATTTGAGTGATTAGGAGTAAAGAGACAGGGAAAGTGATTGTGATCTGAGATTCAGAAGACAGAAAGGCAGGTTTGAAAAAGGTGGTGATAATGGCAGGACGAGGAGAAACATCCAGCAGGCAGGGACAAGAGGGAAGACAAGGGCCACCTCAAGCTACTGCAACCCAAGAGGTAACGTTTTGTTTGTAATTTGACTACTGCATGTTTTGGGAATAAGCTGAGGGAGAGTAAGTGGGTAGATATGAGAAAGAAAAGATGATAACAAGGGTTATAAATGAGGTGAGTGTTACGTGGTAGGTAATCAAGGGTTTTGGGTATGTCTGTGTATACAGAGAGGAATAAACGAGCAATTTATTGTCGTAGGTGGTTGTTTAGGCAAGGTGTATGAAAGTAACAGGGACCGATATCGGTTAGGATAACCGGTGAGTTACTCAGCGATCGGTTAGGAGAATGGAGAGTTGAGTGTAGGAGGCGAATTTGAGGTGAAAAAACCGCGGCACGGGAGTGAGTATGAGAGGATTCCTCTAGATCACGTGTGCGAAAATTTGGATTTGTGAGATATACCCGGGCTTATAGACCCTATATGAGGATGATAAATCGTCAGAGTGGGCGGTATTTCACCACCTACGTAAATGCCAACACCTCGAAGGGAATGAGAGAATTGACGCGATGGGGTTTGATGCGAGGATGTATGCGAGCTATAGATTATGGTGGGTAGAAGCTGAGGAGGTGAATACGTGATCGTCACGACATAGCGGTGATTAACAGAAGAGGATACGTCACCAGCGTTTGGACAATGATCATCAGCTCAAGCGGGGTGAATGAGACAAGAGGATTGTTCATGGTTGCGGAGTCACGGGCGGAGAGACCAGAGGCTGGAGTCCTCCATGCGAGAGGCGTATTCATATGTTACGAGGAGAGATTGGCGAGATCGGTGGGCGGTACCAATAGCCGTGGTACCATTGAGGACAGAGAGGCACTGGCGAGAGGGTCGGCGATCACGATCATCGCCTAGTTCGGGATGAGGCGTGAGGGTCTAAATAAATGTTAGCAAGGTATAAAGATAAATAAGAGTACCGACCACACGTGTCGATGATAGAGAAGATGTATTTGTTTAACATCTAAATAAAACGAGATATGTATGTTGATTTGAGTTATAATAATAAGAATGTTTTCGTTTTGACTTTCGGTGTTTTGAAAAAGGATAAAGAGGAATGTGATTAAATAGAAATACACAAAAATATTTATATTTACCACACATGATAGGTTATGGTAGGGGATGGTCGAGCTAACCTTGGGAGACCCCATGTCTCCGAAGTGTTGCCTACATAGCCCTTTGCACAAAGCAAGGAGGGGCCTCAGACCGATGTAGTTCTCCCTTAGGATCAGGGAGAGGCGAATTCAGGCAATTTGGTATGGTTTAGGCAATTGGTTGATTGGTAAGAATATTGATATTAATATTGGTAAGGTAAGGTTGTTGGTGTCGGAAATGAATTGGTGATGTTGTAAAAGGTATAAGGGAAGCGAAAGTTAGCCTACCCAAGTGGTAGGGAACCATGTCCTGATTAAGATCAACACACAATCCTAGATGCGAGGCAAAGCGGAAAGAGTGCTCCGTAGGTGAAAAGAGCTAAACAAACCACCAAACGTAGAACGAGCTTGAAGCCCTAGGTACCGTGCATAGACGAGAAGTCCATAGGTGAAAAGAGTTGTATGATCACAATATATCGGGTGAGCGTTACGTCCCTTGAGTTGAAACAAATGGTGAGGTGAGGTGGATGATATAGCTGAGTACGAGAGAATTTATTACAAAGTGAGTGTTACGGCGAAAGAGAACCTACCCTAAATAGACAAGTCCATGACTCAAAAGTTCTTTTGAATGAGGCTTTTATTTTATGGAATATAGACTGATCGATGCGGGAAGTCTACAAGGGATATTGATTGTTTTATTCTTGAGGTCTTCACGAAGCTGATCAATGCGAGAAGCTTCTGATAAAGGCTGACTGTGTATAGCTGTCCTTCGAGGGAGCAGTCTATTTATAGTAGCAGATATGATTTTAGTGCATAGTTGTCCTTCGGGGGAGCAGTCTATATAGAATAGCAGCAATAATTTGGCATATAGCTGTCCTTCGAGGGAACAGTCTATATATAATTTAGATAGCTAGATGTTCTTTTGGCGTGAAGCATCTAGTTTGGTAGGAAGTTTGACTCAAGAAAATCCCATAAGAATACGGCTTATTTTAATACTTTGAAGTCATGGACTAGACTAAAAAGGGGAAGGCATCGTTTAGGTGAGGTGAGAATCAAACTATGTGAGCTTGATTTTTATTATGAGGTGTAGGAAACGAAGTGCATGTGGTGGTATGTGAGCTCAAGGGACGAGCGGCAGGTAGATAAGAAGTGATATAACACTAAATTCAACAGTAGAATGGTCGAAGATGCAAGGCATTAAGGGGTTCAGGCTCAGGCTTACCATTAAGCGAAGCTAAACGATAAGTGCCTGATCCATAGGTGTGAGTGATTATATAAGGCCCAATCCAATTGGGAGCAAATTTTCCACGTTTGCTCTTTTCTAGTTTGGTGACATGTTGATTCTCTTTGAGGACAAGATCACCAACCTTAAAGGTACGCTCATGAAGTCGCTTATCATAAGCACGTTTGATGCGTTTTTGATAGATTTGAAGGTGATCAAGAGCTGTAAGACGACGTTCGTCAAGGAGCTCCAATTGGGCTAACCGCTCTTGGCGGAAATCATCGTTGGTGAGAATATCCTGAAGAGATATTCTAAGGGAGGGTATTTGTATTTTGAGAGGCAAAACAGCCTCGGTACCATATACCAAAGAAAAAGGTGTGGCATTAGTAGAGGTACGAATGCTAGTACGATAAGCCCAAAGGGCAAAGGGAATGTGATCGTGCCAATTTCTTCCGGATTCATTGACAACTTTCATGAGGATTTTGGTTAGGGTTTTATTAGAGGATTCGGCTTGTCCATTTGCTTGTGGATAGTAGGGTGATGAGAAGCTGAGTTTGATACCAAAGTTGTCACAAAGGTCTTGCAACAACCTATTTTTGAAAGATTTTCCATTATCTGTAATCAGGCGATGAGGAACACCAAAACGACAGATAATGTGGTGGTTAATGAACTCTACAATTTTTTCTTTTTTAGTTGAAATGAGTGGAATAGCCTCCACCCATTTTGTGTAATATTCGGTTCTTTGTGATAATCCATCGGTGACGTTGTGAAGAGGACGGGTGAATCTCACCAATAAGGTCTAAACCCCATTGTGAGAAGGGCCAAAGATCTCGAGCGACCTGGAGCGGGTGGCTAGGAGTATGTTGAAGGTTGGCATGTTGTTGACACATAACACAACGCTTAACATATTCGTAGCAGTCGTTATTGAGAGTAGGCCAATAATAACCAAGGCGAAGGATTCGTTTGGCCACAGCAAGGCCACTAAAATGTCCACCACAAATACCGTCATGGACTTGTTGGATGGTATGGGTGATCTCCGCACCGGTGAGACATCGAAGGAGGATGCCATCAAAGCCACGTTTATAAAGGAGTCCCCCCATAACTACATAACGAGAAACGCGTTTAAGAAAAGCACGTTTACCAGTACTAGTAAGGTCAGAAGGGAGAACAGAGGTTGTAAGGTAGTCATGGAATTGGTGATACCAAGTATCCTGCGAGTTAGCAGACACAGTATTTATCGTACAAACAACCGGGGCTGAATAAGATGGGGCAAAGAGTTGTTGGACCAAGACAAAAATGTCAGAGTCAGTTGATGAGGCTGGAATTTGTGAGGCTAAGCAAGCCATAGTATCCGCAAATTTGTTAGTAGAGCGTGGAATGGTTTGGATAGAATAGTGAGTAAATAAGGCTAGAAGCGAATCCACGTAGTGTTTGTATTTTTGAAGTTCCTCATTTTTGCATTGGTAGATGCCCATAACTTGATTGACTACCAATTGAGAGTCGCCAAAAATATTGATAGATTTGATACCTAAGTGCGGCGTGCAACACTTTGGAGACCAGAACAAGGGCCTCGTATTCCGCTGTATTATTAGTGCAAGGGAAATCGAGTCGGAATGAAAGAGGCATAGGCTCGGCGTCAAGAGGAACGAGAACAACGCCAGCTCCTCCACCGCGTTGGCATTTGGATCCATCGAAGAAGAGAGTCATTGGATACGACTCCTCCTTGAGTGAAAGAGTGGCGATGAGTTCGTCGGGGAATGTAAAATTGGTAAATTGTTCTCCAGGTAAAGGGGCTTCCGCAAGTTGGTCTGCGATGGTTTGTCCTTTGATTGATTTCTGGTGGACGAACTCAAGGTCGAGGTCGGTGAGGAGCATGAGCCATCGGGCGATGCGTTGGTTTAGATGAGGTTTGGCATACATGTAATGGATGGGGTCCGTGTTGGTGATGATGAAAGTTTTGTGATTCAGAAGGTAGTGTCGGAGTTTGGTAGCCACGAATGATAGGGCTAGGCACAACTTTTCTACATGTGTATACCTAGTCTCATAGTCCACCAAAGTATGACTTATATAATAAACGGCTTGTTCTCGATTCTCAGAGTCACGATGTGCAAGCATGGCCCCTACAGCGTGGTCAGTGGCGGAAAGGTAAAGGTAGAAAGGGCGGTCGTCTTGAGGTGGGATAAGCACGGGTGGCTGCAAGAGATAAGTTTTGAGAGCTTCAAAGGCTTGGTGGCACTCTTCACTCCATTGAAACTCAATGTCCTTTTTAAGGAGGTGATGGAAAGGTTGACATCGATCCGAGAGTTGGGAGATGAAACGTCGGATAGATTGTAACTTACCTTGTAAGCTACGCAATTGTTTGAGATTAGTAGGTGGGGGCATTTCTATGATAGCTTTGACTTTAGATGGATCGACCTCAATGCCACGCAAAGAGACGATAAAACCAAGAAGCTTTCCCGAAAGGACACCAAAGACACATTTCTTTGGTTGAAGACGGATAGAATATTGTAACAGGTGATCAAAAATAATGGTTAAAACATCGAGATGTTCACTGCGATGTTTAGACTTGCCAAGAAGATCGTCGACGTAATCTTCAAGGATAGTGTGCATAATGTCATGAAAAATGTAGGTCATAGCCCGTTGATAGGTCGCACCAGCATTCTTAAGGCCAAATGGCATTACGGTATGAAGGTTCCCAAGGAGTTATGAAGGCGGTTTTGTGTTGATCGGCGAAGCAGACCAAAATTTGGTTGTATCTGAAAAGCCATCCATGAGAGAAAGCATTTCATGTCCCGCGGTGAGATCAACAAGTTGATCAATACTTGGTAGGGGGAAGTCATCCTTAGGGCAAGCGAGGTTAAGATCCCGGAAATCCGTGCATATCCGAAGTCCCCCGTCGCTTTAGTGAACAGTACGATGTTAGAAATCCATTGAGGATAGTCAATAGGCAAGATGAAGGAAACCAGAAAGAAGTCGTTGAAGCTCTTCTTTGACCAAGAGGGCAATGCGTGGATGCATTTTTCTCAGTTTTTGTTTGATTGGTTTGGAATCGGGGTTTAGAGTGATGTTATGGACGGCAATGGTAGGATCAATTCCTGGCATGTCAGCGTAGGACCAAGCGAAAGCTTGGTTGCGAGCACGGAGGAAAGTAGTAAAGGCGACTTGTTCTGATGCGTTAAGGGATTGTCCGATCTTCACAATGTGAGGATCCTCCTCCGTGTGGATGTTGATTTCTATAGTAGATTCATTCAGCATGGTTTGGGTTTCAGATGGTAAGGCTCGTTGAATATAAGAATCATCCGCGCCAAGGTAAGTGAGGATGGAGTCATCATCCTGACACTCAACAACATTAATCAAAGGTGAATCCTCTTCGATCATGTCTGGATACAGAAGGGGAAGAGAAGATGGGTCCTCATTATCGCGTTGATAAGTGAGAGGACCTATGAAGATAGCATTTATGAAAAAAAAAAGTTAGGAGGGATAGATTCGGGGTCTATAGATTCTGTGGGTGATGATGGCAAAGTGGGTGATGATGGTTTGGTAGGGGTGACGCGTCGTCTTCTTCCGAAGCACAACGGTGACACGAGGTGTCTTTGTGTAGGTGTTTCGGGGAAAACCGAGACCCTGCGATCATTGTGTTTGCGTGTGGTGATGGGGATGAGCGTATGTCGGCCTTGTTCGTAAAGACCAAAACCAAAGCCTTTCCAAGCACGGAGTCAAGAAGGTGAGGGAAAGCGACGATTTGTAAGTATTGAAAATCGGATTGGAAAGGAACCACACCAAGAGGAGGCTCGGGGGTAATGGAGGATGCGTCGACACCCCCATACGTTAGGTTAGTGCGGCAGTGAGGTGGTCCGTAGGAGATTACTTCCCCCACACGACGGTCATAGTTAGGATGGGCATGTACCTGTCCGTACTCCTGTGGGGTATGGAAAGAACTAACGTTATATAGGTGATACTCCCCCAGCGTAAGGCGTTGAAAAACATCTACTAAGGGGTCGGAGGTTGGGATGTTAGCTGCGGGAAGGGAAGTGGTTTTTGCGACGGTGGTTTCATCAGTTGAAGGCGTAGGTGCGGTTGAGGTGGATGGTTGAGGTACATTTGAAGAGGATGGTTGGGTTGAATGTATGGGTGTCTTGATTGGTATAAGCACATCGTTAGGGCGGTATAACATATTGCAGGTTTTAAAGGGGGGAGGATCAGCTTTTACGGTGTAGGACTTCCCCTCGTACTCAAATTTTATGCATCTATGTAATGTTGAGGGAACGCATCCCATGGCCCGGATCCAAGGATGACCCAGCAATATATTATATTGGAACTCTCCCTCAAGGACATAGAAGAGTTCGGGTAAAGTACGTGGTCCTACCCGAATGTTGAGGATCACGGTGCCTAAGGTAGAGGTAATAGCGTCATTGAATGACCATAACATGATGGGGTTGGCACACATGTAGCTAGAAGGGATATTCATTTGTTGAAAAGCTTTTGAAGAGATGATGTTTAGGCTAGCACCCCATCAATCATAACACGGCGTACGAATGTCCCGGACGTAAGGTGAGATGAGCAGGCGAGTCGGGATCTTACATGTACCCAAAATCGACAATTTCATCTTGAGCCAGCTGCGGCAGCTTGTGGTACGAGAGAGGCGAAGTGGTTGGGGCGGTGGGTTGTTTGGTGAGAGAGGCAACGTGATTGGGTGTTAGAATGGAGGCAACGGGCAGGGTTTCATTAGGTAAGACCTCGATCCCTTGAAGAATTTCAACGAGAGCTTGTCGATGAGATTCAGAAGTCTGAATGAGATCATATAGTGTCATTTTGACGGGTGATTGGTGAATTTGTTTGATCATGGCTCGATGGGCGGCTCCATTAGAGAGCGGGGTAAGCGGGTCCACGAATAACCACTTTGGGTGGTGGTGCAATCGGGATCTTTGGACGGAGAAGGAGAGGACGCAGTGTGCTTTCTTTCGCTTTCTCATTGTTTTTCTGCGCTCGAGTAGCAACACTAATCATATTAATCTCGTAAACCTGAGATGAGGAAGATGGTTGGGATAAATTATGGTCTTCAAGAGGTGGGGTTGTAATAATGATAGATCGTGGTGAGGCGGGGATAGATGGTATAGGAGAGGGAATTGAAGCTAAAGGTCTCTCCCTTCGTAAGTTGTCTTTCTTAACCTTTCTATCTGGGAGAGGTGACTGACGAAGGATGGTTTTTAAAGCTTTGCATCCCTCCACATCATGTCCTGGTGTGCGGTGATAAGCGCAGATTTTAGACTCATCGTAACCTACAGGCCGAGGTTTAGACGGGTCATAAGGTCTAAGTGGGGGTAGGGAAATGGTCGCATTCTCTACCAACATGGCAAGGATTTTAGCGTAAGATCCTTTGAGTGGGTCAAAATCGGAGGAGGATGAGGGTATTGGTTGTGTGGGTTTTGGTAATGTTTGGGCGTGGTTGGTTCGTATGGGTGGTGGTTTAGCGAGGGGTGTTGACACGTGGTTTTTCACTAAACGTGGTTTCTTTGGCGGGAGCTACGTTATTGGTTAGATGATGAGGCTACGAGATGACATGGTAGCGGGAAACAACCACGGAGAAAGGGGAGTGATCAGAAAATAAATCCTTTGATGATGGAGTTTGTTTAGGGTTGATGGGTGGACAGGATACGTGGGGTGATAATGTTGATATACCCTTAGATCCCTGTATGGGTGTAGAAGGCGTAGATCGTTTTGAAGAAAACGCAGGAGGTGTGATATATTGGTGCAAGGTGGAAGGATGAGGTCCCAATATGGAAGGTAGGTATGACGATGATGGTTTTGATTGTGATAGAGGCACGGGTTGAGTGTGTCTCCTAGGTGGCGGGGCGGCTTTATTCTTGGACAAATCTAGTCGCTTAGGCGGGTGTGTTAGGACCAGGTATGGGTAAGGTCCCAAGCGTAGGGAAGATTTGGCTAAGTTAATAGAAGTGGACGAGGCATTTGGTAGAGGTGAGGGGGGTGAAGGTGAGAACATGGGCATTTTAAGCTTCTGTAAACACTTCGGGTATATGGTGGAGGTCTCAGGATCGGTCATTTGCATTTGAGTAGAATATGGCGTACTCAAACGTTCCCATAGGATTTGTCTATCCTCTGGAGAATGACAGTCTTCAGGTTTGAATTGTAAATTTGGTACGGAAGAAAGGTGGGTTGTGATTCCAGTCCACTGTGGGTGTGATACAGTGAGTAGATGAGGTACTGTATCAATAGATGTTAAGAGGTCAACCGGTCGTTGAAAAGATTTAGGCGATGAAGAACTAATAGGTAAGAGGGCGTGTTCGAGAGGATCCGTCATGGTTAAAGAATTTGGTGATGTCGGTGCAAGAGATTTCTCGTCTAAGGATGTCAAAAGGAGTGGCGTACCTTCCTCTTGTGCAACAAGAGTGGTAGAAGGGGAAGTCTGGGAAATAGATAGATTAGATAACATCCGTTCGCAGTCTTGTAGGGATGTGGTATAAGCAGACTCATCGATGGGAAGAGGAGTCTGGGCAGTTAACTCCCTTATGGGTAAAGGAATGATTTCGCTTTGGTTCGATGGTGGTAAAGGAGGTTCGGGCTCCTGTGTTAGTGAAGAGGCTTGATTCAAAATTTTCTCGATAGAGGCTTTGGGCTGGGTATCAAAGACTGCATGGATCTCATGAACACTCTCCTCGGCTAAGATATCTGGTTTTGTTATTCTTGTTGGAGAGTGATTCGGGAATGGTTTGTTGAAGATTTTCAAATTTCGGTTGGCAGGGGCATTAGGATTATCGAGGGTTATATCCCCTGCGTCAACCATTTCCTGCACTATGTTTTTCAACATCTTGCAGTTCTCATGACTGTGTCCCTTCACGCGGTGGAAGTTACAGAAGTCATTTTCTTTGTACCAGGAAGGTATGGCGCGAGTGGAATCAAACCCGAGAATGAGGTTTAACAGGAGGTAATGTAATGGCTCCTGCTTTGAGCAATTTTTCCAATATCACACCATATGTTTCTCCCAAGGGAGTGTAGTTGATGGGCTCGGCTTTGTACTTATAGGTGGTTTTTGGTGGGGCATTAGACGGTGTTTGAGATTTAACCATCACCGCGTGGACAGCTCCTTTTGATTTAGAAGAAGTGGACGCGTGAGGAGTGGTGGTATTTGGTTTATTGGTAGAATCGGGAGTTCGGAAAGTGGGGTTTTGTTGCGTGACCGCAATTTCTCTTCTTCTAAGGCTCGAATTTCTAGTTTCGAGCCATGGTAAAGGCCTCATCAAATGTGCGGAAAGTTTGAATTTGAAGAGTAGGAGAAATGTGCTTAGCACATGCCGTGTGAAAAGTTTGATAAGTTGAGCTGAGGCAAGGCATATGTAAGTTGGTTGATAAGGCCCGCGCCATCGTCAGCGAAATCTGCGATAGATTCGTCTTGAATTGTCGGATGGCATAAAGGTCGGTGATGGATACTTTCTTAGCAATGTTAATGGAGAAGTGATCCAAGAAAGATTGGGCTAGTTGGTTAAAAGAGAAGATTGAGTCTTTGGGTTAAAAACCTTTGTACCACTCAAGGCGGGTCTGATAAGGACATGGGAAATGTGCGGAGTAGTGAAGGCATCATCATGGGCAATAAATAACAAGCATGTCTAAATGATCGCAAGTCTTTGTTGAGGATCCTCTTTACTATTAAAGCGAGTAAATTTGGTAGTTCCCATTGAGGAGGATATGAGTGAAGGGGAACAGAAGGGTGAATGGGCTCGACAAACTTGCTCGTATGTCAAGGCGCTACGACTTCCCGACACAGAAGCCTCCAGATTTTGCATTTTGTCCATCATTTGTTTGATGAAATCTGTGGTTGGATGAGATGATGGTGCGGTTGTGGCAAACGGAGGCAAATTGGGCCAAGGGCCTCCACTGGACAATGGTGGGGTTAAGTGTTGATAAGGTATGGAGGATGAATATGTTGAGGCGACAGAATAGGGATGTCCCATATAAGGTGTTGAGGTTACTGGATACGTGTATGGGAATGAAAAGGTAGGCGGAGCTTGAGAAGGAAAGCTCGTGTGGATAGGTGGCAGAGAGCAAGTCATGAATGGAGTAGTCTGCAAGAGAGATGAGGTAGGGGCAGTCGGTGGTAATGATATGTGGGGTCCAAGATTAGCCAAAGAAAAGCCAATCTGAGTCGTATGAACCTCTGAAGCTGTCGGATTGGGAGATGGGGCTAAAGGTGCCGGAAGCAAGGCGGTGTTATCAGGCGGAGTGGGGGCTAAATGAGCAGCTATACTAATAGGCATGCCAACAAAGAGCTGACCATCAGGCGTACGGTCAGGGGCATGAGACAAATAGTATTGTACAGCGCTAGGATTAGCATCCAGAAATTTGGCAAAGTCCTTGTCTCCTACAGGAATTTGGGGGATCTCACTGGTGTCTGTAGGATTCCCCACAGAATGTGAAGGGGGTGATTCAGGTAAAGAAACAGAGCAAGCATGTGAAACCATGGCGGCGGCTTGCTTTCGAGTGATAACAACCATGGACAGGTGTTCACAGTAGGGTTTCAATCTATCCGGAACAGAAACAGCCTTAGAATGGTGAAATTGGCAGGTTGCTGGTTTGTCAGGGGTTGTAGAAGACAGTAACCGATATCGGTCTAGTATCCGATGTCGGTTATACTATAGCCGACGTCGGTCAGGTAACCGATGTCGGTGTAAGAAGTCTAGGTTAACAAGATATAAAAGGCTGCTAATTTGATTTTTAACAACGTTTAGTATATTTGTCAAATTATTGATCACAGAAGACAAAATATGACAAAGAAAACAGAACTAAAAACAAGCAAGATGCACACACAAATCAGAGATTAACCCTAGGGTTAATTTTAATTATGTGGGCTTATGCCTTTAGACGTAGAATGATGTCAGAATCCTAAACAAGAGACTTAGGGGAAATGTCAAGTTGTTTTGGCTTATAAGGTTACCTCAATCGGGCGGAGGAATACCGCGGAAAAAAGGGGATGTTTGAGCTGTTGTGTTAATTGTGAAGTGATTCGGTATGTGTTGTGCAGTGAATGTAAGATTAATTTCCTGTCAATACCGTGGATATCACCCCCACGTGTACGACCTGTTACTTAATCTACGTTCACTAGAATTGAAAAACAACAAGCAGGAATGCAATGCACGTGTTTTAAACCCAAATCGAAAATGATATTCGATGAAGCAAAAGAGATGACTTTCACTAATGCAAGATGCAAAAACAAAGCAAGTTCTTTTACCAAAATAATACAAAACCTTATGAATATCTTTAGAAGAAGAAAACAGCAGGTATGCTCCCTATATGAAAGCAAGTAAGAAAGAAAGAAACCCAAAATGGGTCCCCGGCTAAGTGCCAAAATGTTTCGCTCGGAATGTTTCGACTTCCAGGAATAGAGTTGTTTCTATCCTTTCATTCCTTTTAGAAACAGATAGGGTTAGGGCTAGGAGGAATACCTGTTAAATGTCGAGATGGTGTGCGCGTACCGTGGAGAAAGATCAAGTTGACTGCGAAGAACTCCTTTTTGTCTTGGAAGGACTACCTGCAAATAAGAACACAAGACCACAAGATTTGATTAAACAATAAATGAGGAAACTGCCTTGGGCCCAGGAAATATAAAACTTCCTTTCGAAGGTGGTCGGTTTCCTGCTAATATGAATTAACACAAAATGCGCAAAATATCAATTAGATTACTTGGTTGAAAGCGGGTAGGAAAGGCTGGTTTTGGTTATAGTCGGGGTAACCGATGCGGTTCTCGCGTAACCAAGCGTCGGTTAGGCCTAGGACCTTCTTGGTAGCTATGGTGTTTGTAAGGCTGGTTTATGGATGATATTAGGAAATGAGATGATGAGAGGTAAAAGAATGATAGTTAGAGTAATGGCACGTTGGGTAGTGGATTGAAGCGGATTTAGGAGGATTTGTGATTCAAAGAGCATAAGAAATGTTATAACGAGAGGACATGCAAGATGTGACTTACTTGGTTTTGACAAAGATGCAAGTTGATCTCCTTTCTTTAAACAAGCGCTTGGTTTCTTCACTCGTCTCTGCTCGGTCAAGTGAAGATCTGGACTCATTTTTTTCGCTCCCGATGATCTCTGTTGATTCAAAAATCATTCGACCCCGATCCAAAAATGAAATTCGATCCTTTGTTTTTGGTTTGGGGAGCCCATTCTGAGGCCGATGGCGGTTGCGTAAGACGGCGGTCGAGTAGAACCGGCATCGGTAAGGAAAAAGTAGGCTATTTTTAGTAAAATAGCCCACCTTCCTGCTTTTCTCCAGAGAGATCGGTTGCGGGCTTGGTCAAGTGGCTAGAAGGTCGGTTTTGGAGTGCGAGTAAGGAGGCATTAGTTATGGATGTGAGTCTAGACCAAGTCATAGGTCTTAATTAGGTTAGTTTAGGGTTAGGGCTAGTCATGTGAGGTGGCAAAATGAGGTGAGATGTGGCAAGGTAATTAATAAAAATGAGGTGGATGAGGTTAAGGTGATGCGGGCTAACTCTCCCGAGCTATGTTCGAGCCAAGTCTTACCGATTCGTTCCATATCAATCCTCGATGCCAAGTTAAAATCAACAACTCACCTTGAGCTCATCGAGCTCGTTCTTTGCTTAATGTTATCCACCCCTCTAAATATGATTTTACCTTGGTGTTTAGACTTCATTAGTTTCTCCTCGAAATCAGTGAGGTAAATAGAAGCACAATAAGACCTTTTAAACACAACCTACCAATTTTGATCATTTTTTAATATCAGATGAATGTGGACCCGTCATAGGGAAATTTCTCACCCTAAGACTTGGAAAAGGGAAAATAGTCCGAGATGATCCCAAAACCTCCCGAATACCATAAATGCTCTCCGTAAGCACAAAATTTACCCAAAATGACCTAGAGTGATCATGAAGGGATTTTTTCGGTCCAAGGTACAATTACTCCCATTGTCCAATTTTACTCTAAGGGGAAAATTTAGATAAATCAAAAAAGGAATCACTATGCTAAGGACCCAATTCTTATTTTGAGCCTTGTCCAAAACTAACAATTGTAGTCATTATTTTACCCTTAATACCTCTTTCTAACCCCAAGCACACCGGCCTATCACCCATCATATGTTGGGCACTCACCGACACGCGCGTGGGTTCCAAGCCCCTCCTTTATGTGAGCTTTACAAGAGAGTTCCACCATTAATGGAGGATTATTTGTAGAAATAGAAGTACATGCATCTACTTAAAAGGCAGAAGATATAACTAACAGATATACACATCAATGCATCACAAAAGTTAAATAAACATTGTATGAAGCATAAGGAACCAAATCGAGTCATGACAAGACAAATAACATGAGGGTACCCATAAGCAAGATGTACATAATAGATCCATGTATATTGATTTAAAAAGAGTTTATGGTAGCTATATTACATTCAAAATGGTCATCTCGGACCATATACATCAAGTGACGAAGCTCCAACCCCTCCAAACTCATCGATCAGAGATCTTAACTATGCTTTCCCCATTATAACCCTCTAGCATCAAGAACTCTAAACCCTGGCATCATTAGCTCCAAACCCTTAGCATTCCCTAACATTTTTGTAGCACCTCATTACCCTCCTTCTCTTATCACTCCCATACCATCTAGCACCTTCACACTACCTTCTCCTTTTTTTTTTTTTCGTCCCAAGCAAATTCTTTAAATATCATCAAGCATCCACCATGACTTATGAGTAAATCACGTGTCAAGTTTCAATGTGGTCCTCCATTGGAAAATGTTTATTCTCTTTGCAAAACCTTCCACTAATTTTAATGATGCTTCTGGGAATATTCCCTCCGTGGAATATCCTTTTCTTGGCCTCCAAGGTTCCATGCTAGCACCTTATCCACTTATCACGCCTAGTTGGGTCCTCGTGCATTTTTCCTCAAGTGACTCCATGATGCCAAATATGGCTAAGTCCTTTAAACCATTGTTCTTCCTCCCACACGTGCCCTTGGTTTCACTTAAACCCTTCTTAAACCCTTTTCTGCATGCTTTTCCTTGAGTTCCCTTCTATTTATTGATCATGTGTGTGTGTGTGTGCCTCTTAATACTTTTCCAATATTTAGGGTCAACATCACCCCAAAATACACATATTCTCCATCCTTAGAAACATTTTCTCCTTCAAAGAATAAAGAATAGTGGAATTGAAATAATCTAAATAAAGAATGGAAGAATGAATAATATATTCTTTGCATGAGGAGTGGGAACTCCTTTACAAATGCCTCAATCTTCTCCCAGACATCCACTTCTCCTTACACCTACTAAAGTAGGTCACCCACCAATGTGCTTACTTCATCAAAACTTAGTTCATCATTCTTAGCTTTCAGCATATCTACAATGCTTCCCAAGCTACTTGCTAAGATTGCCTAGTGCATCCATCCTAAGTGACTTGGGGGTATAGTTCCTTTAGCCTATTCTTAATCAAACCCCGCAAGGTTTTGATTGCTTCCAACTTCTTCTCAACCTCGCCAAGATCTTATCACGCTCTCTTCCCTATTGCCTTTGTTCTTTTCTTGAAATTATTTTAGATCCGCCTCATGTGTAGCAACAAATATGCTTGTTACCATGTCTCTGTCATCATAGTTGTCATACATGACTTCAACCATCCGAGTGGTGGTCTTTACTCTGGCAAGAAGGATTTAGAGAGCACCGAGTCACTATCTCCCCAATCTTCAATTTTATTCCTCCTTCTAGCATGTCATCACCTCTTCTTCGACTCTAATGCGAGTGGCTTGCCTTTCCATGGTGAGGATGTGGGTCAAGTCTTCCAAGCAATGCACAATTGATTCATATTTCTACTCAGCGAGGTCAATTCGGGTGTCTCAAGATAATGGCATCTAAAATGTCCTCTATCTTCTTACGAACTTTGTGCACCTTCACCTTTTCATCCCTTAGTTCACACCTTAATCGCGCAATAATCAATTCCTTTTATTTTATCTCCTTGTCCCTCTTAATTTTCTTGTTATTCTTTTTCTCAATCTCTTCCTTTGAGACCCTTATTCTATCATTTCGCCAAAGATTCTTGCTTCCACCTCCACCAATACTTTTTGAGCGCATTACAAACTTTCTCATCGACAAGTTATTAGGAATTTACAAGGGTTTTACTCCTTGGCATCTAGTATCTTCATCAATGTGTCACGATTTACTCGAACTCAATTTCATCAATGTGGGACTCAAAATCCTAGGATAGCATTTTCCTTTTGCGCGGGTATGCACCCTCTTCATCAAAATAATACCAAAAAGGAGTTGGTTTGTGGTCATTTTACTTTGGAAGCACACACAGTATCTTGATTCGATCATTAATATAAGTCTTATCGTGTTCCTACATTGCTAGTGTGCCCTTCCACCTATGTGTGATGTCATTGGGAAGTTTACTACTAAGTTAGGGTCTCGCCCATGCTCTAATACTCCTTTCCTACACTTGCACTCTCCTCATTTTCCTTCAACACTTCTTCAAAGCACTTCACTCTACTTCATGCTCCACCAACTATTGGATAATACATGTCACCTCCCTCTCTATAGTGTTATCCATCTGCTCCTCGGTCGGGGTCAAGGTCTTTTGATCTTTCATGTTTACTTCCTCACTCCCCCTTGTCATGAGTTCCTTCCTCATTCACATCCATCTCTTCTTATAACTTGTGTACATCATACACAAGATGATATGGAGCCTCACCATGCTCTTCATTGCCCTTGTCGGCCTCCATGCTTTCTATTTCTCCTGAGTCTAACCCTTTTGTCACCCTTTGCTTCTTCCTTATTGGTGACTCCAATACAGGGGACTTCTCTTTTTCTTCTCTCTCAAGTGACTCTTCTCTTACCAGTGACTCTTCCTTATGTGGTGACTCTTTTCTAATGGGATACCTCTTATGGTGGATGTAAGTACTTATGCCCGCACCCAACTCTTGTGCCCCTACTATCTTTGTGTTGTTTACTCACTTGGTGCCTTTTTCTAGGAGCCTCCTCTCTTTCTCTTTTCCTTAGCACAGCCTTTTTCCTCATGATGGGGTCCTTAGGAATGGAGACATCATCTTTAATATAAGCACCTTTTTCATACTTAGGCCTTACATGCAAATACACCCTCATTGTTGTCCTCCTGGAACATGCAATTGTTTTGGTTTCAACATGTGCACATCATGGGAGACATAATTCTCCACATAGGCATGCTTCTTGGGGTATATTAACTTCCTACATAGCTTGTGGTAATCTTGATCTACTACACTTAGATCAAACCTAATGTTTCTTCACCTCTTTAAATCGATTGACCTTGGCCTAGAAGTACTACGTCGTGAAGGAGAAAGGTAACTTACACCAAGGACTCTTGGTGTCATCTATCAAAGTAAATCTGTTGATACAAAAATGTTGGTATATAGCAAACTCATCCTCTCCTTATACTAATGAAGGAAAATTCTAGGGTATTCTCCATTCAACCTGAATGCATCACACATCTACTTATACCACTTTTCTAGGCATGCCTTATGAGCAGCCATCATGGTGTCACAAGTATATTGTTCAAACCTCTTGGTGGGGGAGGGGTTCTCATCTAGGTATTCCCAAAAAACTTATCCGACCCATCAGAACTCCAATCTTTGAAAATACAATGGTGAGGAGGACATTACCAAACATGATCTTCTCTCCATCACGTGTGGCATTTATAATCTCCTCTGCAATAAAAGATGAGAGGTTATAGATGGTCCCCTCCAAGATCTTATGGCATACATTCAACTAGGACTTTTTTATCATGTCCATCTCTCTTGCCCATTCAGATTTGTGACCAAGTGCATGGCCATCCTCATCACAAGGTCAGAGATTGCAAAAATTTGAAGTAGCATGAACCCTTCTTGTAGTCATAAGCTTCAATGGTCTTCTTAATGGATTCTTTGTCTCCCAAATCATCGTCCAATGATTCTCCTTCATAGATAAGGCCGGTGAACTTAGAAATCAGTTAGGGGTTATGTGCATCCTCTGACCTGTGAAATAGAAGTGGTCTTCATGTATGTGTAACATTAAATATTAGTATAGTCACTCAGGCTTGCCAAAATAGGGCAACTCGTAGAGTTACAACAACCCAGCCTTCTCCATTTTCACCTTCACTTTGTCATCATAGATAGGCATTCCATCTGGTGTCCTCTTCTCTGTAGGGCAAACCAACTCTAGTGTCATCTCATTTTCTTGTGGTGCTCGTTTGATGGTTGTAATCACTTACGGCCATCTTTCTAACATGAGACACCCATTCCTTACCAAGTAATACGTCATCTAGGTACTACATTTCCACATACCATTCTTCATTGAAACTAGTAGAAATGCTTGTTTTCCCTTGCCCTTGCCCTTCTTTGGTGAAACATTTGCTACTTTCCTTAGTGTCATTCCTTCGTCGGGTCCTTAAAACTTCTTCCTCTCTCCTGGTCTTGGCTCTGCTCAACTTTATAGCTCCACTCCTTTGCAAAAATCCCTCCAAATCTCATGCCCTAGCTATGCAACCCTAACCTGGAAAACCCTTTTTCCACAAGACAAAGCATAACACCCACGGATCCTTCCACACAACCTTCTCCACTTATGCCCATGTACTCCTTTCCACTCTGGTTCACTGATCAAACTAGTTATGCATGTAAATCTTCACAAATCTTCTCAAACCTTCTTTACAAGAGCTCTTTGATAACTTTAAATGCAAGGTAAAAAAATAACTCACCCCCAATATTCTATTTATAATTTATGTTTTCTCTCGCAATAAATTCCATGCCACCTACCAACATACTTTTGCAATAAAGGTGAATTTTTCCAATGCCAACTTTCAGCACTTTTCCTCCGCTAAATCCTACACAAAATACTTTGAAAAACTTTAGATGCACAAAACCCCTTATCGACCACATATCCTTACGCACATGCTTATAGCGTTGAAGGTATTCTTCCTCTATTTCCTAATCTGGTTCTTGACATTGCCTACCTCATGTTGTTCCTACAATTTTCATTCTTGTATGTGGTTTCTATAAAGTATTTTGACACCATCCTTCCCTTATGTTCACCTCTTCTACGCATGATCTTCCAATCCATGTGTTTTTATTTTTCAACCCGGGCCATCAACAACCATAGCTTCCAACACTTGTCACATCACTCCACCCCACACAAAAATGGATGTGCGGTCCTCTACGCATAGAATTTTTTTGAAATAATAAGTGTTACCAGCACACAAATGCGAACAAAAAAAAAAACAAGAAAGGGAAACATAAAGAAAGGAAACTACATTACGGAAAATCCTAGGCTAACCGGTAATACTGGCTTATTTACAAACAAAAAGAAGACTTATTTATAGTAGGGCTTCAACCTACTCCCATTAAAATTACCTAGCAACCATGTTTGATCTAGTGCTTGTAATCTGGAAAGTGCCTAAATCAAGTATAGAGGATATAATGTATGGGACCAACCAATGGACTTTGAATTTCCCAAGATGGCGCAAAACTTGGAATCATACAAGAGAACCATCTGCCCAACCTCAAAATGCTTGTTATTTATGTGTCTATCATGCCATGCCTTTCGCCTAGCTTTTTCTATTTTCTCGACTCCAAAGAAGCAATCAGCCCACCTCTCATCTAACTACATCAACTTATCAATCCTCTCCTCAACCTCTTGTTCATCATCTAACCCTGATTGAGTGCATTATACGCAATGATGGTAACATGAATTCAATAGGTAAGACACCTCTGTGTTAAACACCAATTAAAAAGGCGTGGCCTTGTTCAATCTCTTATAAGTAGTCCGATAAGACCATAATATAGCATAAACTTTCTCATCCCAATCCTTTCTTCCCACATCACAAATCTTGTTCAAAAATGATTCAAAATTTTGTTAAAGTAGTCCCATTCTTGTGGGTGATAAGGGGTAGTCTTGTTATGGGCCACCATGAATTCTACCAATAAATTTCTAACTATCTCATTTAAGAAATGAGTACCCTTATCACTTGTTAAGCTCAGTGGGCATCCATTCCCGTTGATTATATTTTCCCACAAGAACCTAGTTGTTGTTTCCATTGTGAAATCCCTTATAGGTGCCACTTCTTCCCAACTTGTAAAGTAGTCTATAAAAGTAATGATATAGATGAACATGTCCTTCGCATGGCTGGAGGAATAGGCCTATGAAGTCAATTACCCATTTCTCGAATAGCTTTCTACACTCGAAATCAATATTACTGGAATTTCATCTCTTTTCCTAGTTTACCAAGCGTGTGGCAATGGTCACAAGCCATGTAATACTTGATACAATCTTTGTAAACTGTTTCCCACCAAAATCCTGCTAGAAGGATCTTGCACGTAGTTACATTCCCTACATAGTATCCCCTTGCAATTCCACCATGAGCCTCTTCCATGATTACAGTGTGTTCATGCTCAAGCACACACCAAAGTGTAAAACCTCATCACGACCTAACTTGTATAAGTCTCCACTAATTAACATATAGGGTGCGGTACATATGGCTAACTACTTCCTTTCCAAATTCTTCATTCCTCCTGTTACACCCATTTTGAGAAACATAGCAATATCTTCCAAGTCGAGGGTGTGCATTGTAATCTTTATAGTTGTGCATCTAACGTTATATCCTTAATGATGTGCATGTCCTCTCCTGAGTCAATCCTTGATAAATGGTCATGCCCCAAATTACTCTTACCTTGTTTTACAAAAATCGTAAACTCAAAATCCTATAACAATAGGACCCACATGCATATGCACCCTTATAAGGAGGGCTTGTTCACCAAGTACTTTAATTTCATGTTGTCTCGTGTAAAAGATAAAATGTGTTTCTAGCAAATACTTCTTGAATTTTTTTGCAAAGTGTGTAGATCATCAATGATGCCTAGCGCTCCGTGGTAATTTTTTGTGGTCAAACTTACACCCGCATCTCGGATTTGGAAGAGTCGAGTTTTCTAAGACAATAATGGAACCATCTCCAAGTTATGGGACCTTAAGTGTCTCAGAAGGATGGTTCCTCTACCTACCTCTAACCCTATTGCTACTCCTAATGCTGAAAGAAAATCCTAGAATAAACATGCCAAGGGACCAAGGAAATCCTAAGCATGTGTAGGGGAAATCCTAAGTGATTTTAAGGAAGTTGACTTTTTAATGCCAGGAAAGGGTTGTAAGTCATCAATTTTTTTCCTCTTAGATTATAGATAAAAAAATGGATAATGCCCTACAATCCATTTTTTCTATTCAATTGCGGGTATAATGCCCTATAAGACAAAATGTATAAAAAAATGATCAAACTGATAAATCATGTCTTAAGGGGTCATATTGTGTTTTGCTACCTTCCGGTTAGCTAAAGGAGCCCTAGAAGGTCAAAAATGAGGACAAGGTCATTTCTTGAGAAGCCAAGATACATCAAGCTAATTTCAAACTTGAGACGACAGGTGTGTAGAGGTTGGCTCGGTTCCAAGGAGCTTGGTGAAGAAACAAACAAGATAAGTATCACGGGTTTTAGCTAAACACTCAGACATGTGAGCTCGATATCATATAGGAGGGTCAAGTTATTGTATTAGCTTAGGTGAGCTTGTGGATGGCTCAGTGATCCAAGATGATCACTACTCGGAAGATAAGTTAGTGGAAAACTTGGGTGTGGTAAGGTTTTTTTCACTATGATTAAAACCAATGGCTCGAAACAGTCCATATGTGGGTGAGAGGAGGATGTTGAACTCATCGAAGACCAACTCTTTCATGGTGAAAAGCTTGATAGATCATATATTTTTGGTGGGTATAGAGGTACTTGGATGAGAGTTCATGAAAAGGCCAAGTGGAGGCCGAGAAGTTGAAGTTCCTCGCCGAGTCAAAAATAGTTCAAGTCAAGTCAAGGTAAAGTGAGTCATATCAAAGGGACAAAAAGCTCACCCAGTAATCCAAAGAATGGAAAAGCTTGTCACAAGAGCTCGATGACATTAAGAAGAGCCATAAAGGAACATGATGACTCAAAAGAGCTCGAGCTTGATGATCAACCCACCAAGATTCAAAATGTTGACACAAATGTAAAAAAATCTCGATATCAATGGAACTCGTTGGTCGCGGGAGATCATGTGATGATCTCGGTGGATGATATCTCTTCGGATGGATACATAGGTATTCAGGAGTGGTGAACCCGTTTGGATCAACCTACACATAGGTGGAAGATTAGCAACTCACCCGGCTTTTAAAAGGATATTACAAGACAATGAACAATTCAATGCATTGAGCTCCACTTTGGTGTCCATTATGGAGGTCACAAACCAAGCAGAGATCGGTGAGCTTTGGGAGTATCAAGGTTCACATAACAAAAAATAGGAATGGCTTAGATATCATGTGAATACATGATATTAGTGATGATCTCATAACAAAATTTTCCTAGGATGTTTGAGAGGGGCTCGACATTGGAGAAGATGGAGACATCTCATGAATTATGCGCTTGTATGCTCTGTGAAGAAATCACATAAGGGAGCTCATATAAGAACTTCACATGAACATGGCTCAAATGAGCCATTCATGGAGAAGGAAAACTCGGTTGACCGAGAAAATAATGAGTCACTCAAAGGATGCCTAAGGTTTGTGGTGAGCTAAACATAGCTCATTGAGTTATGGGAAATTCTAGGATCCATGGCCATGTGGGAATGTTATGATGGAGTGCCAACATGAAAATTCCGCTCGTGGGAGATTTTTGGTTATTTCGCCTAATCAAGTGGCTTAACTATTGTCTCAACCCCAAAATAAAAGTATTCACATGAAAGTTTCTTAACATGGAAAACTCGGGGATCATGAGCCAACGTGCAAGGTTGATTCACACGGCCGATATGGAAAGTCATGGTGAAATCCCGCAATGGGGAGTTTCAAGCCATTGTGGCCATGGCGGAGATCCGGGTCATTTGAGTCGGGGCCACTTGGAGTATTTTTATCGTAATGGGGATTTTGATTGGTCAAA
This sequence comes from Taxus wallichiana var. yunnanensis, assembly GCA_018340775.1. Classification (NCBI taxonomy): domain Eukaryota; kingdom Viridiplantae; phylum Streptophyta; class Pinopsida; order Cupressales; family Taxaceae; genus Taxus; species Taxus wallichiana. Next base: position 63,144,052 of record CM031233.1, read on the forward strand.
GCCAAGTTGGTTTTAGTTTCAATAGATAATGTGGTAGAGATGGAGTGGGTCAACGTTAACATACAACACTTAAAAGGATAAGAGGATTCGACATTCAATATGCATTAGGCACTTCAAGCTTAGTGGGAGTTCAGGTGAGTAAATATCCTGGCAGATTCACAACGTGGATCTCGCTAAACCGATGAAGTGGTTAAAGCCTAGAATAACTCGTTCGAGCCAAGTCATGAAATGTCATTTGAGGAACGATGAAGTATGTAAAGGAACCCATTGTAGAACAAGTGTCCGAGGTGGCTAAAAATTGCCTAACCATGTGGAATGTGCCAATATGAATAAGTTAATTAGCAGAGTAATCTAAATAATGCAACCAAGGAGACCACGGTCAACATAGAAGGTGGAGAACCAAGTCGAATGTCAAAGGCGGTGTGGTGAGGGGGGTCAGTCTTTGGAGTTCAAATGCATGGAAAAGAGAGTTCATTTCAGAATTTAGACGGCAACTCAGTCATGCCGATCGAGGAGAATTCATGGATGACCTCATCCAGTAGATTTGAGAGGAGTCAATTGTTAGAGAATGGGCCCAACATCGTAACCAGCAATTTAAGAAATATGCAACGGAGGCTCATCGCATAGTTATCGAGGGAAATGATCGTGCCTAATCACAATGAAATGGAGGTTTTACATTTTTGAGAGTCCATTTCGTAATCATGCCACAGGTGTAAGATTTCGCTCAAATCAATCCAGTCACTACTCATGTAGGAAAGAGAATGGGATTGATTTTTAAAGGATCTCAATAAACTCTTTGTGAAATTTTCTCACAAAGATAAGTGGAAAGACAAGGATCGAAGCACAACTTAATCGAACGAAATATTAGCACGGAAGACGCATCCAAGTAACTCATGACTATGAGCTCAAGGTGAAAGGGAGTCTAATGGCATGACAGAGTGTTAGGATCGGGCTTACCTAGAATGTTAGAGCCGAGTCGATTAAGTGAAGCTTGAGATCACACAGAGTTGTCATGTTGATGTGAGCCCTTCAAATAGCACGGTCATAGCAAGTCGAATGGAGGTAGGATTAAATTTCCTTAGATAACTTAGTAGGTAGATAGCCTAATGTGGAAAAGGATCATGGTTGAGCCACGCTAAATGAAGAGATAATTTTGAAAAGTGAGAGGTAGGGCCTCATGGGATCCGATAAATAAGATTGGTGACTTGATGAAGGAGATGATATGTTCGACCTTTCGAGTCGATATGGAAAAGGTGAGCCAAGGAACTTTGGTTTGAGCCATGTTAAACATAGAATGTAGTTTAGTGAGCATTTTAACAATGAGATTAGCGAATGCAAGCTTTACCTAAGCGTTGGAAACCATAGGAATTCACTCGGCATAGTGAACGAGGTGCATTCAAGCACAAAAGAGACTCTTTGATGTAACTCATTAAACATTGGGTGGTATAGTCACATTTCAAATGGAGGTTATTTATTTTTCAAGAGTCCAAGGGCTCATGCCACAGGTGGAAGATTTCTACTCGAGATTGATTCACCACCGCTCATGCAGAAAGAGAATGGGATTGATTTGTAAAGGATCTCAATCAACTCTTTATGATATTTTCTCACAAAGATAAGTTTAAAGATAGGGATCAAAGCACAAAGCTTAATCAAGAAAAATATGGTAAGAGAAGTTTGAAAGTATCATGTAAGATGTCCAAGTAACTCATGACTACGAGCTTTAGCTAAAAGGGAGTCAATGGCATGATAGAGTGTTAGGATAGGGGATTACCGGAAGGTTATATTTTGAGTCGATTAAGTGAATCTTGAGATCACACATAGATTTGTAATGTTGATGTGAGCCCTTCAAATGGTGCTCATAGAAAGTTGAAGGAGGCAGTTTAACTTGCCTTAGAGAACTTAGTAAGCGAGATAGCCATAGTGGAAAGGATCATGGCCGGGCCACACCGAATGAAGATCTTGTTAAATGAGTACGATGTAGAGCCCGTGGGATCTCGGCGTGATAAGATTGGCGCTTTCATGAAGGAGATGACATCGTTCGGCCTTACCGAGAATAACATCCAATAGTCAGGAAAAGGTGAGCCAAGAACTTTGGTTCAAGCCATGTTAAACACATAATGTAGTTTGGTGTGCCTTTTAAGGCAAGATTAACGAGTGAAAGATTTATCAAGCATTGGAAACCATAGGAATTTCTGGGACTAGTGAATGAGGTGCATTTGAGCATAAAATAAACTCTTGATGTAACTTGGTAAACACTAGGTGGCATATAATTTCAACATTAAAAATGATGCGGAGGGTTCACGTCATGAAATGAAATTCAAGAGGGAGATCACGGGGAATTTAAATGGATGTTTCAAGTGAGCTCATGCTAAACTCATATCAATGCAAATACCAAATAGCTTGGTTGCAATGAAACTCACGTAGGAGCACGTGACCAACTCGGAGGTGGGTTGCTTGAGCCAACCACCGAGTTGGTTATTTTTTACCATTTCTCACCCTTCTGACCCTCCCTCCTCGAGTCAAACTAGTCAACGGGGGCCCAACAATTGAAATAGTAATTAAATTAATATTTTTTATTTTAATATTTTAATAATAATATTTATTAGTATTATTTTAAGTAATTATGGAGAACTAGGTCAACAGTAATTAATGACACGTGATGGAAATTTATAAAGTGGTTCAACCAATCGTAATAAATGAACCATCATGTACCTTCAGGTTTAGGAATGTAACTATGACCTTTCCTCTCCTCTCTCAATTATTCTTCTATAAATGTAAGTTGGAAGCTCATTCCTAAAAGGTTCCAACAGTCAAAGATGTTGGAAAGTTAGATATCGTAAGCAAATGCAAGTTTTCAAGAGTCCTCTCTCTTCTACAAGTTGTCCTTTGTGGAGAGAACTTTCAAGCCTCCTCTTCAAGACTCGTAATGGAAGCCATTGCCTCTTTTGAACGTATGATACATTGTGCACATTATCGAAGCAATAAAAGTGTGTGTTTTGTGACTAATCTTGGTCCTTTCATCCTTCTTTACTTCTTTGTGTCTTTTCTCATGCTTCTAGGTATAATGTGCAAGTTCACATTTTTGTTACAGTTCTTAGAGTTATGTGCTTATGAGTGGTGGAGAATTACATGCGCTTTAGTTGTGGTGCTTGTTCACCCTTCTCAAGTTCATCCTCCTTCACTGGAAAATTGATAACTTGTTTATCTGATTGAGTTTAACAAAGGGAATGTCTACTTTCTATTTTGTGATATGTGAAATTTCTCTCTAAGTTGAAATAGGTGAATTTGACCCGTGATGCACACACCCTCTTCAAATTAACCCTTCCTTATTCTTACAACACCCTTTATTTGGTGCATCACCATCCCTAGTATAGTTTCATTTATGCAAATATTAGCATAGGACTAGATAGACATTTTATTTCACTAGGAGTAGATATAGCACTTAGTTTAGGAAGAGTAATTTGGCCTTCTCCAGAGGTTTACCTCGAGCCCAAATCCCATAGCTTGAGAGGTGATCCCATGTGTCCCAATCACACCGAACATCCTAATCACATTCGGCCATTCGAGGGTGGTGATTTGGCAAAAATAGTTTTTGGCATGCTTGGGACAGAGTTAGTACTTCTCTTCTCACTTACATAAGTCAAAGTACTTGGAAACTCTATATCTATGGATTCCAAATCTAACATGCGTTGACTTATGTGAAGAATTCAGACAAGATCTTCTTCAAATCAAGGAAATCATCAGCATATCAAACTTTTTTTGTCTCCTTCAAGGAGAAGGAAAAGAGGTGTCTCAACATCACCCGTCAGAAGATCACTTCATTTCATTAAGTTGTGCTCTTAGTGAAATTTCAGCCTTAAGAGGTATACCCAACCACAACTGGTGACTCCATTGGTCAAAGTACCCCACTCTCTGTGTTGCAAACTTTTAGTTTTATCCATTTCCATCTAGTTTTCTTTGACATATTTCCATTCATGAAGCGGTGCCATCATGACTTCATTTCCATATGGGATTGCCATTGGTAGCAATGGCGGGTATTTCCATCTTTAGGTTATTATAATCCACCTCCGCACTCAATTTCATGATGAATAGTAGTTTGAGCATGCATGTCCACATGAGCAAGATGTAGATCAATTCAGTTATCCACCAAACTGGGGGCTACTGAAGAACAATGAAATGGAGATTCTGGAATCTATTCCACACCGAAGAAGACCACTTACGAGGAAGACGGTTTGAGAGTTTGAGTGAGCATAACATGGTGAAAATAAGAACCAATGAAATGATAAAGGCAACCTAGATTGGCTTCAACATTCCATACCCATGGATTGGCCCTATACCATGTGAGCTTAATCCTCAACAAAAGCTTCAATTCATAATCAATACGATGACTCAAGTTGGAGAATGGATCAAGAAAAAGGACATTCATGAATGTAATGTTAGTCAATCATGTCAATGGGAGGTCCTTACATTACCACCTTACAACCCTCTTTCCATGTCTCCATCCATGTAGTTTCAACTTGAAGCACATGATCCTAACCTTCCAAATCTACCCCGTGGTGGAACTCAGACTTCATCTCTTATTCCTTCATTCCATTATGAATATTCCATGCCTCGATTTCTTCTAAAGTTCCTTATTTCCTATGAAGGCCACCAAGAAAAGAAGCTAAATCTCTTCCACTTCCTCAAATGGTTAGTAAATCAGATGAATCTCAATTTGTCCCTCGTCTTGTAGTCCCAAATCCATTAATGCAAATGAGATCATGCAGATGTTTTCGAATCCTTTTATTTATTCATTATTACAAATCTCTCGATCTCTTAGATGAATTTGATCTTTCTAATTTCATGTTTGAGAATGAAGAAGATCAAGGTGAAGGAAGTTCTAGTTTGGAGGATACTCATATTGCAAATGAACCTTTAACATAGTCGGAAAATGAAGAAGTTGATTATCTATCAGATTTGGAAGAATGTTTTGATGGACAAGAGCCTATGGAACTTGAAAAATTTGTTATATGTCACTTCTTTTCCAAGGCAAAGTTTTAAATGTTGTGGAGGGACATGCTCAAGAACAACTCATTACTCATAATTGTCCTTTTACATCAGAATTGGAGGAATTGAGTCTTTGTATCCTTCATCACACATAAAGGAGGAACACACAGAGAAGATAGGACTGATCTAGAAGCATTGAATGAAGATTATCTATAGAGAGGTTTCTGTTTTTAGTTACGGAACCTGTTTTGGTTAAGTCTCTATGATGGAGGAAAGTATTCTTGAAGATTTTGTTTCCCTAACAATCATCCAAAGCTGCAAATAGGAGGGTTTGACCTTTCAAATTCTATGTCAAATGAGGGAGATGTCACTGTAATACCATCCGTCCAAGTGAAAGATCAGTTATTTGTAAATGGGCAACAAGAGGGAAATCAGGTCGTGAATAACCATCTTTTTTGAGGATGTCTTCAACAAGACTTTCTTGTTAAAATTGAAGTTCAGACAAGTGCAGAATATTCAATTGGTTAGACCATGTCCTATCAGGTACCTGGCTTCATTAAAGCTAGAAGAGAATCTAGAACCAGTCACATTCATTCTATAATGTGAGGATGAGTTTCACAATTCTGAGGATCAGCTATAATGCCTCTATAGGACAAATGCAAAGCAACTAAAAGAGGAATTCTTTCTCTTTCCAGTTGATACCTTAGTGGACCAAGTGGAGAATTGGGCTCATTTCAGTTTTTCACTCTCATTTTCAGCCATGTCCATTATCACATCATCTTCATGGCTACCCATTGTAAGGACAGAAGCTATTTTACATAACCAAGTTGCAGTTTTTTTAGTTTACCTATGTAATCGGTTAGCATAGAGTAGGAATAGGGTTGTTTTCAGTAGAATAAGTACATTGCACACCCGCATGTTTCACTTGAAGCATGTATGGTTTTCAGTTTTAGTGTGTTTTGTTTTCCGTTGTCGCTCTTGTGTTGTTCTACACATTATTTCATCATTGGAGGTTTTTCAAGGAGAACAAAAGTTTAAACATTTCAAAGGAAGTTTCAAGATATCCCCAATTCCTCAGCTGCTTCATTCAAAGTTCCGCAGTATGCTCTAGATGCCAAGTGTTCATCAGATTCAATATACTTCATGCTTAGCATTCCAGGAGGTCCAAGATCGGAAATGTTCAAGGGGATTAAATACATATTCATTTTTTTATCCTTCATTTGTAAGAGACATTACAAGTTTGGGATGTAGGATGCAGTAGTGTTCAGGTAACTTGGGAACATGAAACTCATAATTCATGAGTTTCATGGTTCAACATCAGGTCTCATATTGATAGTTATGACTCCATGCCCAACAGATAGACAAGGCTACTGGAACCATGCTTAGCAGGTAAACATCCCTGAGAGGTCGCCAAAAATGTCGTCAATTTTTTCCCCTGTTGGACTAAAAATTGGATAATGCCCTACAAGCCATTTTCTATTCATACGGGTATTAAAAAAATGATCGAACTAATAAATCATGTCTTAAGGGGTCATATTGTGTTTTTCCTACCTTCTGGTTAGCTAAAGGAGCCCTAGAAGGTCAAAAATGAGGACAAGGTCATTTCTTGAGAAGCCAAGATACATTGAGCTAATTTCAAACTCGAGACCACAGGTGTGTAGAGGTTGGCTCGGTTCTAAGGAGCTCAGTGAAGAAAAAACAAGATAAGTATCATGGGTTTTAGCTAAACACTCAAACATGTGAGCTTGATATCATACAAGAGGGTCAAGTTATTGTATTAGCTTGGGTGAGCTTGTGGATGGCTCGGTGAGCAAATATGGTCACTACTCGGAAGACGAGTTGGTGGAAAACTTAGGCATGGTAATTTTTCTCGTCACTATGATTGAAACCAATGGCTCGACACAAGTCCATTTTGTGGTTGAGAGGAATATGTTGAACTCAACGAAGACCAACTCGTGCATGGTGAAAATATCGGTAGATGATAGCCTTTCGATGGGTACAGAGGTACTCGGATGAGAGTTTACAAGTGGGCCAAGTGAAGGTCGAGCAGTTGAAATTCCTCTTGAGTCAAAAATAGTTTGAGTTGAGTCAAAGGAAAAGTGATTCATATCAAAGGGATGAAAAAGCTCAGCCCTGGTAATCCAAAGAAGGGAAAATCTTGTCGCAAGAACTCAATGACATTAAGACGAGCCATAAAGGAACATGATGACTCAAAGGATCTCAAGCTTGATAATCAACCCACTAGAATTCAAAATGTTGACACAAATTTAAAAATCTCGATATTAATGGAACTCGCAGGTCGCTGGGAGATCATGTGGTGAGCTCGGTGGATGATAGCTCTTTGGTGGGTGTAGAGGTATTTGGAGTGGTGAACTCATTTGGATCGACCTGCACAAGTGGAAGATTAGAAACTCACCTGGCTTGTAAAAGGATATTCCAATCCAATGGAAAATTCAATGTATTGAGCTCGATTTTGTTTCCATCGTGGAGGTTACAAACCAAGCAGAGATCGGAAAGCTTTAGGAGTATCAAGGTTTGCATAACAAAAATAGGAATGGCTTGGATATCATGCGAATGCATGATATGAGTGACGGCTCGGAAAAAAATTCACCTAGGATGTTTGAGAGGGGCTCGGCATTGGAGAAGATGGAGACATCTCATGAATTGTGCTTGTATGCTCTATGAAGAAATCACATAAGGGAGCTCACGAAAAGTTCACAGGAACACGTCTCAGTGAGCCATTCATGGAGAAGGGAGCAACTCGGTCGGCTGAGAAAAGAATGATTCGCTCGGTGCCTAAGGTCCGTGGTGAGCCAAACATAGCTCATCAAGTTATGGGAAATTTTAGGATCCATGGCCAGGTGGGAGTGTTATGATGGAGTGCCAATGTGAAAATCCCACTCGTGGGATATTTTTGGTTCTTTTCCCAGTCGAGTGGCTTAAGTGGTGTCTCAACCCCACACTAAAATTATTCACGTGAAAATTACTTAACACAAAAATGGGGATCAGACCCAACGTGTCAAGTTGGTTCACAGGTGAGATGGCAATTCGTGGTGGAAATCCCACAATGGGGAGTTTCAAGCCATTACGGCCATGAAGGAGATATGGGTCATTTGAGTCAGAGCCACTTGGATTATTTTGCCCACGATAGGGATTTTGATTGGTTGGGCCAAGTTGGTTCGAGTTTCAATAGATAATGTGGCAGAGATGGAGTGGTTCAACGTTAATGTACAATATTTAAAAGGATAAGAGGATTCAAAATTCAATATGCATCAAGCACTTCAAGATTAGTGGGAGTTCATGTGAGTAAATAGCCCGGAAAATTCACATGGATCTCACTAAACCGATGAAGTGGTTAAATCCTAGAATAACTCATTCGAGCCAAGTCATGAAATGTATGTTTGAGGAATGATGAAGTAAATAAAGGAACCCACTGTAGAACAAGTGTATGATGTGGCTAAAATTTTGACTAACCATGTGGAACATACCGATATGAATAAGTTAATTAGAAGAGTAATCTAAATAATGCAACCAGGGAGACCTAGTCAATGTAAGGAGGACCGATTTAAATGTTGAGCGGTGTGGTGAGTGAGGGTTGGTGCTTGGAGCTCAAATGCATAGAAAAGGGATTTCATTTCAGAATTTAGATGGCAACTTAGTCATGTCGATCAAGTCAAATTTATGGATGAGATCAACCGGTGCATTTGTTGCAAGGAGTCGATGGCTGGAGCACGGGCCCAACATCATAACCAATTTAAGAAATATGCAGTGAAGGCTCATCAGAGTTCATTTGAGGGAAATTATAGGCCTAGTCATAGTGAAATGGAGGTTGTGTATTTCTAAGAGTCCATTTCAGGATCACACCACAAGGTGTAAGATTTCCTGCTCAGATCAATCCAATCACTACTCATGTAGGAAAGAGAATGGGATTGATTTGTAAAGGATCTCAATCAATTCTTCATGAAATTTTCTCACAAAGATAAGTGGAAAGATAGGGATCGAAGCACGACTTAATTGAGTGAAATATGGTAGGATCCATTTGAAAGTAGCACGAAAGATGTCCAAGTAACTCGTGACTACTAGCTCGAGCCGAAAGGGAGTCTAATGGTATGACGGAGTGTTAGGATTAGGCCTTCGCTAGAATGTTAGAGTCGAAGTCGATTAAGTGAAGCTTGAGATCACACATAGAGTTGTAATGTTCATGTGAGCCCTTCAAATAGCATGGTCATAGCAAGTCGAATGGAGGCAAGCTTAACTTTCCTTAGAGAACTTAGTAGGCAGATAGCCTAGTGCGGAAAAGGATCATGGTCGGGCCATGTTGAATGAAGAGATCGTTTTGATAAGTGAGAGGTAGAGCTGCGGGATCTAACAAATAATGTTGGTGGTTTTATGAAGGAGATGATGGCGTTGACCTTTTCGAGGTAGAAATGGAAAAGGTGAGCCAAGGAAATTTGGTTCAAGCCATGTTAAACATAGAATGTAGTTTGGTGAGCCTTTTAACGATGAGCTTAGTGAGTGAAAGCTTTACCGAAGCATTGGAAACCATATGAATTCACTCGGCCTAGTGAATGAGGTGCATTCAAGCACAAAAGTGACTCTTTGATGTAACTCGGTAAACACTAGGTGGTATTCAATTTTAACATTAAAAAATGATACGGAGGGTTCACATCATGAAATAAAATTCAAGAGGGAGCTCGCGGGGGAATTGACAAGGACATTTGTAGTGAGCTCATGCTAAACTCACACCAATGTAAATACCAAGAAGCTCGGTTGCAATGAAACTCCAGAGGATCACGTGACCAACTCGGTGGGTTAACTCGGTGAGCCAACCACCGAGTTGGGTTATTGAGCCAACCACCAAGTTGGGTTGGCTCGGTGAGCCAACCACCAAGTTGGGTTATTTTTACCATTTCTCACCTAACCCTCCTCCTCGAGTCAAATTGGTCAATGGGGGGTCCCACCATTAAAATAGTAATTAAATTAATATTTTTATTTTAATATTTTAATAATAATATTTATTATTATTATTTAAATATTCTTTTAATTAATTAAGGAGAACTAGGTCAACAGCAATTAATGACACATGATGGAACCTTCTAAAGTGGTTCAACCAACTGTAATAAATGAACCATCATGTACCTTCAATTTAGGAATGTAATTATGACCTTTCCTCTTCTCTCTCACATATTCTTCTATAAATGTAAGTTGGAAGCTCATTCCAAAAGGTTCCAAAAGTCGATAGATTGGAAAGTTAGATATCGTAGGAAAATGCAACTTTTCAAGAGTCCTCTCTTCTACAAGTTGTCCTTGTGTGGAGAGAACTTTCAAGCCTCCTCTTCAAGACTCGTAATGGAAGCCATTGCCTCTTTTGAATTTATGATGCATTTTGCACGTTATTGAAGCAATAAAAGTGTGTGTTTTGTGACTAATCTCGATCCTTTATCCTTTTTACTTTTTTTTGCCTTTTCTCATGCTTGCAGTATATATGTGAAGTTCACATTTTTGTTGCGGGTTCTTGGAGTTATGTTCTTATCGAGTGGTGGAGCATTGCATGCGCTTGAGTTGTGGTGCTTTTTCACCCTTCTCAATTTCATCCTTCACTAGTAAGACGGATAACTTGTTTGTCTAATTGAGTTTAACAAAGGGAATTATTGCTTCCTATTCTATGGTATTATGTACCCTCTCTAAGTTGCAGTAGGTGAAGTTGACTCCGTGATGCACACAACCTCTTCAAATTAACCCTTCCTAAGTCTTACAACACCCTTTATTTGGTGCATCACCATCCCTAATATAGTTTCATTTCTGCAAGTCTCTTTCAAGTAAAAACCCATGAAAATATTAGCATAGGACTAGATAGACATTTTATTCCAATAGCAAGTAGTACATCACTTAGTTTAGGAAGAGGAATCCATCCTTCTCCGCAGGTTCACCTCGAGCCCAAGTCCCCACAGCTTGAGAGGTGATCCCATGTGTCCCAATCACACTGAATGTCCTATTCACATCCTAGCCATTCAAAGGGTGCAAAGTGATTTGGCGACAATGGGTTTATCTCTCTCCATGAGTGACAAAGGAAATAGAGAGGGTATGGGAGAAGAGGGTGGATGATGCATGCCATAAATCAACCTATGGGGTTTGCCTTCTAGTGTGCACAACACATGAAATGGGTACTGCAAAGGAATATGCACAACACACTAGAAAATGCAAACAGAGAGGTACACCATACCTTGCAAACAAGAGAGGAATAGGCCTTCTCGGTTGAAGAGAAATTCGAAGCATTATCTGTCACAATCTTGTTAGGTACACCATACCTTACCAAGATGTTCTCTTTGATGAAGCTGCATACCACTTCAGAAGTAGTACTCTTAACTGGAATAGCTTCCACCCATTTGGTGAAATAGTCCGTGGCAGTTAACACATGAGTATGACCAGCACTAGAAGCAGGATTAAGTGTTCCAATGAAGTCCAAACCCCACTGTTGAAAAGGTTCTTCAATTACAACTGGCTTAAGAGGCAAAGAGGCCAATTTGGGTCTTCCCACGAAAGTCTGACAAGCCTCACATTTATCAACCCACTTGGATGCATCTCTGAACAAGGAAGGCCAGTAATATCCTCCACGAAGAATCTTGTGAGCAGTGACCATTGATGAATAGTGCCCTCCACATGCCTGATCATGAAAAGTTGAGAGAAACTTTCTCTACTGTTCCTTGTCCACACATTTCAAAAATCTCCCATCTAACCCACGTTTGAACAAGGCGTTTTCCCACAACACATATTGCACTGACCTCAATTTAACAGTCCTCTTTTCTTTGGCAGTTAAATGAGAGGGGCATTCCCCATAGGTGAGAAAATGGGCGATGTCAGCATACCATTCATCAACTGAGCTAAGGAATAGAATAAAGAGGAAGGCCAACTTTGTTCTCCAGTAATTCATGCTTAGCTCCTTCAGCAATGAGCTCACAAAGACCTTTTCCATGAACCAGCTTGGTCAGTTTGATGTCAATGTCATATTCTTGGACCTTAGCAACCCAGTTCCCTCTCTTGGATCCAAATTCTTGTTGTGTGAGAATTGACTTAACAGTTGTATCTGGAACCAACACCATGGAATGAGAATTGAGGATGTAAAAACGAAACTGCTTAACAGCTTTGACCACTACAAAAGCATGTTTTTCCATCATGGTGTATTTTAACTCATGATCTTTCAGAATATAGCTCATGAACGCAATTGGGAGTTCATGCTCATTAGAGTCTTCTTGAGTCAAAACAGCAGCCAAGGTATTATCTGTGGCATAGCAATAGATAATAAAATCTTTGCTGAAATCGGGACAGGCTAAAACAGGAGTTTTAGCGATAGCTCTCTTGATACCTTCAAAGGATTCCTTTCCTTCAGAAGACCAACCAAACGTTTGTTTCCCTTTCATCATCTGAGAAATATTCAAAGTTAACTCTACAAAATCAGGGATGAACCTTCTTAAAAAATTGATCTTACCAAAGAAAGAGTGCACGCCCTTTTTGCTGGTTGGGAGAGGAATTTGCTGGATAGCTTGTACTCGTTCAGGATCAATCTTAATACCATCTTTGGAAACGATGTGCCCTAATAATTTCCCCTCGGTGACACAAAAGACAGATTTTTTAGGATTCAAAGAAATCCCATGCTCTCTGCATCTTAGCAGAACTGTCTCCAGGTGATCAAAATGATCCGCCCTTGTTTTAGAAAACACTGTCAGGTCGTCAAGGTATATGACAATACACTTCCCTTTCAAACTTCCAAAAGCCAGATCCATAGCTCTCTGAAAAGTGGCACCAGCATTAATGAGCCCAAAAGGCATTCTCTTGTAAGCAAAGGTACCCCAAGGAGTAGTGAAAGTTGTTTTGTGTTGATCTGCAGTATCAACCTCTACCTAATTATATCCCGAGAATCCATCAAGCATAGATAACATTTCAGATCCTGTTACTACTTACAAGACTTGATCCATCATAGGAAAAGGATAATTATCTTTCAGGGAAGCCTGATTGATTCCGAAATCAACACAGATGCGGATCTCACCATTTTTCTTCCTAACAGGCACAATATTTGCAATCCATGTTGAATGGTGAATGGGAAAAATGATTTTAGCCTTCAACAACTTCTGTATTTCTTGAAAGATGGTGTCAGCTATTTTGGGATTGTATTGCCTCTGTTTCTGCTTAAAAGGCTTATTTCCAGGCTTGAGAGGAATAGAATGATGCATATCTTTTGGTTTGAAAGCTTTTAAATCTTCATAAGAGTAAGCAAGAACATCCTTATACCTCTTTAAAAGATCAATTGCTTTCTTCCTTTCATCTGTTGTGCAACATTTTCCAATGTTCACGAGCTTAGGATCAGTAGAATTCCCAATATCAATCTTGTCATACTCAGCTGATTGTTGAGGTCCAGTGGAAGCTCTAGACTTCACATACCTGTCATGTTTATCAAATAGTTCCTCCAAACTCACCAATCCTTTAGGAATCTTGTTTCCTTTGAGTTTAATGCACCCATCCTGATCCTTTTCTTCTCCTTGGGTGACTGCTTCGTCAGAGGGCACACTTTCACGAGGCAGGTTGTCACTTCCTTCAAAATACAGTTGTTCGAAATTACCCTTGAGTTCAAGGAAAGAAAGCAAGTGTTGATCATCATTGAAAACTTGCCAGTTATTGGTATTATCAGGTACACTAGGCCGATGGACCATCTCAATGGTGAATTTATCCTGAGAGAAGTCAGGATGAGGAATCAGTAGTGACCCTGAGACTGCTAGCGAATCAGCCCTGCTGTTCTTCTCCCTAGGTATTGCTTCGATGGAGAAAGCATCAAGAAATTCAATGGAATCCCAAACCTGATTCTGGTAATGTTTCAACCTTCCATTTTTTACCTGAAAAAGGCTTCTGACTTGCTTTACAATCAATTCTGCATCACCACGAGCCAGAAGATTCTTTACACCTTGTTCTTTGGCCACTTGTAGTCCAAGAATGAGAGCCTCATACTGCTTTTGATTATTAGTATTTTGAACCGTAACTTAAATGAAAAAGGATGAAGGTTACCTTCAGTGACACCAAAGAGGACACCAGCTCTAGAACCAATTTGAGAACAACTTCCATCAAACTCTAAAATCCAAACACCATTAGGATCTTTAGGTGACACTTTGGGGAGTTAGATTTCATCAGGGGACATAATCATATAGTTACCATGACCCATATCCTCATAGAGTATTTGTGCTTTAGGATCATCCGTTTTTTGTACAATATACTCGGATTGCTTCTCAGGCAGCAACTTCTTCATTTGTCCATTAACAGGTACGAGTGCATGTGACCAATCCATTTGAATTTCTCCACCCACATCCTTACAGAAGTTCCTACTTAGCAACATCCCGTATGAAGGAGGAATATCTGCTACTAAGATGGTAGCCAAAACTCTCTTTTAGGCAAAGCAAGAAAAGCCCTTGTGTATCTTTAATTCTTCCGACCATGGGTACTTCTTTACTCTCCATGGAGTAACAGGATCCATAAGTGTGTGTGAGGGTCAAGCCTAAGGCATGAGCTACTTTAGCAGGCATCACATTGTCTCGAGGCTCCTGAGTCAATGACACACATCGAGCCTATGGCTAGCTATAAGAAGTGTTACATAAAATGGTTTAATTTTATCATTAGGTGAGGTGACAATGCTACTGCATGACTAGGTCATGGTGTAGAAGGAGTGGGTAAAAGGCCTTTAGATGTGGTTTTAGAATGGGAATTGACAAAGTGAATCATTTTAGCAAAAGCTTTGGGATGGGTTTGATAATACTCAGCCTCTGAGATTTGAACCTTAGTCTTTTTCAGATGATCAATAATATCAAAAGACCCAGAAGTAGACGGGCCATCATCATTTGAGATCCTAGGTTTATCAACTTTAGGGGAAAAAGAAGTAACTTTAATAGCAGGATTGACAGGACTCACCTTTGGTGTAGATGAAGTGGGGATAGGAGATCCTCTTTTTGCAATTACAGGGATAGTTGCCGGCTGCTCCTTAGATTTCTTGGGGCGCTGCGTCACTTTCTCCCTCTGATTTGTCTGCTCTCGAGTCATGACAGCGAATGATTCGCTATTCATGTCTGCTACTACTTCATCATAATCATCTCCATCATCAATGCCCTCAGTGGTGAAGAAATTAACTCGAGATCCTTCAAGTTCATCTGCTTCATCATCAACTTCTTCCACAAACTCCTCGCAAGCTTCATTATCCTCATCATCATCTGGTTCCTCAACTTCACAAAGTTGTATTGACAGAACTTTAACAGAGGTCCTTCAAGCGCTAATCTTGTTTGAGAAGGAGAAAATGATTTCTGGGCTGAAAATTCCTCCTTGGAACGTCTGCATAGGAGCATGCTGAGCCAATTGTTTCTTTATAGCAATGAGATCATTCGCAAGTTTTTGAACTAATGGATCAGTATTAGGTCCAGGGGTGGAAGAGGAGGAAGCAACAGACTTAGATTTGGAAGGGTCTCTCCTCAACTTCCCTGACATGATCAAATCATCCTCGACACTAACAACAAGAGTTTGATCCTCAACCAATGTTGCGAGATTAGCCCTTCTCAGCGCATAACTAACTTCAGGCGATTGGGCATTTAGGAAGAAACATTTTTGGATTTGATCAACAGGTCGAGTATTTACCGGAATTTTATTAATTAACCTATTGAATCGGGCCACAAATTCTCTCATGGGCTCTGGTGAATCTTTCTTTATCTGAGAGATTTGGGCTAGCAAGGCATGCACATCTTCTGCTGGTTTGAAATGGTTTTCAAACCTAGTTCTCATGGTGTCCCAGCTAGTGATAGTACCAGCCGGAAGGTGATAGAACCAATCAGCAGCATTATCTTGTAAAGTCTCAACGAACAGTCTCACGGAGACGTCTTCATGTTCAACTCCCAGAACTCCACATGCAACTATGAAGGCTGCGATGTGTTCATCAGGATGCACTTTGCCATCACCTTTGAATTTAGGGAAGTTCTTCAGTTACCTCTGGGTAACTCATGCAAAGGCTGAGGAAGAGCAAGGGGCCCGACACGATGACCCTAGGGAAATGGTACCGCCATTCTTAGAAAAACGGCTTGGAGAGGAACTGCAACACCAGCAAGAATCAAAGCTCAAAGATTAGGACTAGCTGGCTCTAAAGGAATACCACCCGTAGGATTTCTATCTTGAACAGGTGGAGTGATTTTCAAACGAGTCCTTCTATTTCTTGTTGAAGGGAAAGGAAAACCCTGCTGCTCCAAAAGCTGAAACTGAGAATCTTCAATACCAAGGGCCCTTCTCCCTCGAGTAAAACACGGAGTCGCCAGATCAAAGGATGATCAAAAATTACAGAACTGGAATATGATTTTCCCCAGCAGAGTCACCAAAAACTTGTTGGTCGTCAAATAGGACTTTACGAAGAGCAACAGTCAGGGGACAAGAAGTCCCTCCTCTTTAATGGGAGAGGTTCCCTTATTCAGAAACGAACCTATTTACAAATATACAAAACATGATTTTCTGGTTAAACTTGGATATTATGAAAGTGTTTTCTATAAAGATCATCAATTACAAAAGGACTGAGGAATGAGAGTACGAGAATGAGCAGAAAGGCAACATGCAGAATTATAGATAACAGAGTAATTCTTTATGTATGTGAAGTTACAGTGAATTGAAACAAGATCATTTGTATCATATAAATAAGATGGAATTTAAAGACACAAAGTTCTACAGATTCATTAATCAAGGACACAAAGTTCCTTCTTGGTTATACAAGATCACCATGCTTGCAAAGTTGGAGAGTATGCAATCGGCAAGACTAACAAACTAGAGACAAATGATCTTCACAAAAATTAAATGAAAGCTTAGGGATAACAGAGATCAGATAGACAAAGAATGGAAAGCCCTTCTGTATTGATTTCTTTATGATCTATTTACACTTTCAGAAAATAAACCAAGTTCTTCCTCCCCTCAAAATGGCATGGAGAGGCCATTATATAGCTTACAAATCAGTTACTCTTTGTAACTACTTCTTTTAACTAAAGATTAGTTAAGGATTGCCAATCGCAATACCTCAACTAATTACAATGAATTCGAGAAAAAGAATTAGAAAGGAAGAGAAGAAAACGGAGAAGAAGACAGGTGGTTAAGACTGGGAGGGACCCACTGACTTCAAAATTCGCTGCCTAAATCTCTTCAATGCCTCGGCTATGTCTCTGCCATGGGAACTGACGTGTTGGCTGTAGACTGACCCCAAAATCCGAGACACTTCTCCATTTCTTTATCAAACTCGACATGAGTATGATAATCTTTATTTGCTTCTTCAATGGCAGATTGAAGAGAGCAGATTTCCTTCATTTTCTCTTTGGAAATGGAGCTTTCCTTGAATAGATGATTTTTGACAAAAGCTCTGAATTGAGCTTTGATTTCTTGCAAGGAAAGGGGCACACCAGAAGTTTCATCCTGAAGATGACAATGTATATCTTTGAAAGCAGATACAACCAGTGTCTTGAAAGCTTCACCCTTCTACCAAACTATTCTTGATGGGCCTCCCAAAGCCTCCTCTAAGACTTTGATCTTCCACTCCACGCTGTAAACCCGAGGACTTTGACAGTTATCCTTTCGCATCATCAAAAACCTTATTTGCCGATAAAATGTTCTCATGCATCTGTCCCATGAGACGAGGTCTACTATGCAACCTGCTCCAGAGTTTGAGCTCTCTTATCTATGACCCCGATAGTGGAGGAGAGAACTTCGTTGCAAATTGTTCACCTTTCCATGGAGTTTGAAAGCTTCATCGATGAAGTTCAATCCTGCAGCAACAAGCATATCTTCCACCATGGCATCCATAGCTCGCCATAGACGAGAATACTTGTGCATATCTTTGATACTTGTACTTCATCTTGGCTCAAAATTAAAGGTGGTGGAAGAGTAGTCAATGGGGTAGGGTCCAAAACTTTGTCCTTAGACAAAAGAGATTTGATGAAACACCGTGAGAATCTGGGCTTGCTCTTCCAACTCGTTCAATAGTTTTCTGACCTTCTCTACCCTCCCAATGACTCTTGTGACCGTTTCTTCTGGAGGTTGTGGATTTCACCTTCGGAGTAGACTCTCCCATTGGAATTCTTGAGAGTTCTAAGCCCGACGCATGCAAGTCCTACTCGATTTGTCCACCGTAGGCTTAGCAATCTCCAGAATTGCTAACCTTGAGCATCGAGACATGATCCTAGAGGTGGTTCTAGCTTTCTTGGTGCGAGAAGGAGTAGTGCCCAACATGACTCGCCACAAAGATCAAAATTTGGCCCCGAGCTCCGAGAGGAAGATTTTCTCTTCTACCGTTAACAAAAGGTTGGACCCATGCAAAAGAGGAAGAGGAAGCAAGAAGAGGGGCAAGAGGACTAAGAGACATAGAGCTCATGACGCTCAAGGTTTGCATGTTGTGGTCTCAAGTTGAGATGTGAGTGGGGGTCTTGGAGACAATTGTTGCGAGAGGAATCAATAGCGCTTGGAAGTTCAGTGCTCTGGACTTCATTATCTTTATCCGTTGGATCTTCAGGAGCATTTACAGGGGTGGCATTTCACTCTCTTCACTTTCACTGAGAACAATGATGTTCTCTGGTCCCAAAGGCACTTCTACCTGCTTTCTTTGAAGATCTTTTTCCATAGGCTCCTTCTTAACCTCTTTGAGTTTCTTTTGATACACCTGAGTGGATGAAGGAGTGGAAGCTGCAGGTCCTTGCATTGATGAGGCAGGAGGGGTTTGCACAGGTGTGTCTGATATGGGAGTCGATGCTTCCCTCCTTGGTGTTGAAACATCCTTAGAAGAGGATTCTCCTGAGTGCCTTCTGAGCTCTCGAACTTTCCTGTCAAACCAGACCTTAGTCCTGACTAAGATTGGAGCAAGGATCTCGGCTAGATCATCTTTCTCTTTCCTGTTCCAATCCAAGTCCTCCAAGGGAGTGTGCTTAACCACATTTTCATACTCATATGAGTATAGATCAGAATTTTCATCCTGGAGTCCTTCAGGAACTTGGTACAAGCCGAGTTCTTGGATCAATTGCAGAGAGAACCTACCATAGTGCCTCCTTCTAGCTTCAAAATTGTCTGCAGATCGGCCCAAAGAGTCTTCTCGTGCATCTCGCTCTATGATGATAGATTATCTTGATGTTATGTTCAATGAACTTCTTCAAGCCGAAGCAGTTCTTGGCTTGAAGAAATGAACAAATGATAGGAACCAGGCTCTTTCTATGTCTACGTGCTTCTGTGGCTGTTTTTACAAGTGTAGTTTCCCAAAGAGATGGGAAAATGCAAACCAGAAATCTTCTTGTCTCTGCAGGTTCTGTGTAATTTGTCTAATTGCCTGCATACCTCTATCAAAGCCATCTTGTCACTGCAGAACATGGGAAGCCTCAAAGGAGTGCTCTCATAGCCAGCAAGCCTGATATAAGAGAATTTTCTGAATTGGATAAAATAAGCACCGTAGTGCGATATCAGATTCATGGCTTCATCTGAAAACCTTCTAGCAGTGTCACCCTCAAGCAGCCTGACCACGTACATGGTGAAAGCATCATTTACTCTTCTGAAATTGTGATTGCTGGTCTCTAGGGTGAACTGCGGGTAGTAGGCATATACAGGATCATCCTTGTGGGCATCAATGTAAGAAAAACCAAACCATTGCCTTGATGCCGCCAGAGTATACATCAGGTACGAAGTCATGTAGAACTTCTTTGTTCTTTGCATTGGATAGCTGCTCCGCCAAATTCATGCTGATGATTTCCGCCCAGTTGATATTTTGAGTTCCCTCGCACACCATGCGTTGATGAGCGGGCACATCCAGAAATGGAACTCGTTAGTAGAAGGTAAGCCCATAACCCGAGCTAGTAGGATTATGAAATCTGACAACTCTTCATTGAAATCTGCTCGGAAGAGAGTCTTGGATAGATGAGACGCTCCCTTCTTAGGGTTTTTAAGCCATGACTTCGCCACCCGTGCCTTGTATTTGTCACTGTCTTGATTAAACAGGGCCTGTGCTTGATCCCGGGAAACAACTATGGCATTATCCATCTCTGGGATCCTCAGAGCAGTGCTAATGGCGGCAGTGATCCACAGCGATGAGTTCCCGTGTACATTGGTTAATTCACTCGAATTAGGGTCGAAGTGAGCTCCACATGAAAGCATTATATCAGCACACTGTACCGAGATCGGGAAACCTCCAGCGAAAGCCAAACCAGCTGTCGTGAATCATCTGCGCCATTGGTGTAGGGTTTGCATCTGCCATCCTTGCCCAAAAATCACTGAAATCAAGATGACGAGCTTCACTGTCCCCAATATTGTGAATGGCAGACTCAAGTGGCGAGATTTGTTCCTGTCCCTGAAACTTGATCTTCATATTGATAGTAACTCGGAGGACAGAGCCACAAACTAGACTCGGGAAGGAATTACAGAGGGAGGGGATACACGCGCAGGTTTTCTGATTGCAAGGGTTCGAGCAAAGGATAGCATGGAAGCAGTGTGAAAAATGCAAAGGGGGTATGCTCATTATATAGCCGATTAGGAGAGAGAAAGACAATGAATGCGCATTTAATACATACCTACCAATTTGAATAAGCATGATATTCGGGTAGAGCGGGAAAAATAAGCACGAATGGCACTTGGTTCATTTGGGACATGTGAGACGCGAAAGCGCGAAACACGCGGCTCGGCCGATTCGGGCGAAGCGGGGAAAAGATGCACAAATGCCTTTTGGGACATGCGGGACGAAAGGACGCGAAACACGCGACTCGGCCGGATCGGACGAAAAGGTGACAATGGGTCCGGAAGAGTTTGGGACATTTGGGACGCGAAAGCGCGAAGTACGCGGTTCGGGTGAATCGGCCGAAAATGGAACAACTTGCCCGATTGAACTGGGACACTTGGGGAAAAAGTTCAATGACAGACACGAAAAAGACAAACTTCGGGGAAATCGGCCGATTGAGGAGCAGAGCACACTTTTGAACTTAGGACACGCGGGACCAAAATGTCACGAAAGCCGAAAAACACACAAAATGACCCAAAAACGTAGATTTTCTCAATTTCTCAACTTTTAACAATTTTAGTACATGCAGAGAAGACACTTAAACTCAAAATTTTGAAAATTCACTTTCTTAAGAGCAGGAATTTTGAGTGGACAACACTCTGAAGTTGATTTGTTCTTAGATTCAAGAGGCACTCCTTCTAACCTTTGGTGTGTTGAATCTTAACCATGTGCTCGATGTGAGCATGACCATGGTAACTCGGTTTTGGCTAGACTAGACAAATATCGGATTGGTCACGGGTTGATCTTTTGTTTTTCCCATTATTTTGAAGTGCAATCCCATAGATGGAATTATCATTTAGACTTACCTCCTGAAGGGGAGCGCTTGCTGGTTGGGTCACATAAAACCGAGGTGCATATGGTTCTACCTCTATAAGAAACTTGGTCTCCTTTAGAACTATGCCCTCTATAACTAACTGGTTTTCTTCTAAAATTGGTGTCCGCATTATTTCCTCTTCCCATTCGGAGTCACATGAGTCATTTCATTCTTCAATTGTTATGTAGTCATCGAACATGATGACATTAGTTGGAAAAGGTATGTTGGTAGGGTGTTTTCCATTTATAGTACAGTTAGACAAAGAGGACTCGAGAAGGTGGAAGGATAGGTACAGAATGGATAAAAGGTATGCACACTTGAAGGAACAAAAGTGTGTGCGAAAGGGGGAATTAAAGATAACTCGGAAGGTGGGGTGGAAGGGAGAAGGGTAGAATAGTGGAATCCTCGGTGAGGGCGGTCTAATGTGAAGGATGGGAACATGAGCAAAGAAGTTGAGATGATGTAAGTTGGCATGGAGGATTGGGAGGGTTGTATGATGGTAGTGCAAGGTTGCCCCATGTGATGTGGTTTCTACACACTATATGTTTGAGCCTCCACTTCTTCCACCCACTCTATAATCTGGGGCAGCATCTCAATAATAAAGTGTAACTTTTTTTTGGGCATTAAACCAACCTGGTACATGGCCGACCCATGGACAAGGGACCTTGTAGCCAACTTTAGCTACCTTTATGGAGCACTTGACTCTGAGCTGCATCATGTCCATCTCCATCTTTTAAATTTACCTCTCAAAATCAGCTTCTACTATGGATTTACCACCATCATCTACATAAACTTGTTCTTTATAAACATTTTGGTTAGAAAAAGTGGGTTGTATGCATTTTCAAGATAATGGGGCTTATAAAATTGATTTGGAGGAGGATTTTTAAACTGTGTGGATGGAGAAAAATAGCTCTGCTACTGCAAATGAGAATTCCATGAAGGGAAAGAAGTCATGATTACATGACTTCAAAAGAGGAAGCTAGAAAGATGGAAAATGAGGAAGTGGATGGAAGCAAGGAAGGGAGGGCTAGTCTATAAATGAGATAATGGGTGCGTCGAATCATTGGAGTCACTAGATGTGTTGAAAAATGCCTCCAAAGGTTAGATCTCAACAATAATACACCAAACTTGCTAAGATGAAGATGTATAGCTCTTCAAACTGGTCCCACCGAGCATGCCAAAATTGTCGGTGGTCAAACTTGCACCCATGTCTCGGATATGCAAGAACCAAGTTGTTTAAGACAACAATGGAACCATCTCGTAAGTTGTGGGACCTTGCATGCTTGAGACGGTTCCTCTACCTACCTCTAACACTATTATTACTCCTAATGTTGAAAGAAAATCCTAGACTAAACATGCCAAGGACCAGGGATAGAAGGATGTGTAGAAAGGGGAAATCCTAAGCTAAGGAAGGTGATAACACCAGGGAAAGGGTCGATCTCTCTCCACGAGTGGTGAAGGAAACAGAGAGGGCACGGGAAAAGAGGATCGACATCGTGTGCCACAAATCAACACATGAGCTCAACTTTCTTGCATGCACAATACATGAACATGGTGACTATAAGCAGGAATACGCACAACATACTAGAAAATGTAAATAGAGAGGTGAGTTGCAATGAAAATGAGAAAGGGAAGACAAGAGTTCCAAAAAACATGATTTTATTACTTAAGGGATGTATAGTAATTTACATTCATGGCTAAAGGGGTGAGAATATATTACGAGAGACCATGCCAAGGACGAAACCCATGGGTAGTCGGCCACCATTTTGGCATGGTTTCATTACAATATAGAGGATCCTTTTTACAAAACAAAATTCTATTATTTATGGAAGAAGGAGAGAAGAGGAGGAGAAAGAGAGGGAAACTTGTATTCAAAATCACAACCACCAATAGTAAGTGATAAATGCCCAGTAAATTCACCTGTCAAAACTATCATATGTGTTTCCCCATGTCTATTTGGGATATAGAAGAAGGAAGGAGGCAAGATCTAATGAAATCAAGTTGATTTCATTTTATTCGATGTGTGCATTAATGGGATGAAAGATGTTTCCCTATTTTCTACCTACCAAAATTTTCCTAAATCTGATTTTGAAAATTCCAACATGCGATTGATGTCAAGAACTTTCAAATAAGACCGGGCACAGGAATCTAAGCATTGCGGTAGAAGTTATGGTTTTCAAAAGTCTTGGTTGCTCTATGACATAATGACACGTGGCACCCACCGATTACTCGAGGAAATTTTCTAATTTTTTATTTCATTTTTCATTTTTTCCATGTGTAACGAATAAATTGATTATCAGGATTTGATCACCCTATTAGCATGCTTTGATAGGTTACGTGTAGCACACTCAAGTTTTACTGGATGACGTGGCATGGTGACTATCACAAAAGAAGGAGCAAGGTGCAGAAACAAAAGGTAGGCACACAAAATGGAAATAGAGGGAAGGCACATGTAGAGGTGCACGCGTAGGAGGAATAGGAGAATACTTGCAAGGAAAATTATGGGGAAGGGGCACAAGTATTAAAATAAGGAGGGCACATGACGGTAGAAAGAAAAGCATTGTGTGAGGGAGATAAGTGTATGCAAGTGCACAAAAGAAATGATAGGGACTTAGCCAATTGGAAGGTAAGTCTATAGAGGTGCACACAAGGAGTGCACGACAGAATAAGAATGAACGCAGATGCGTAGAGGGGAAAGTGCAAAAGGGAAAATGGGAGGAGATAAAATAATACGAGAGGAAGGAAGTAGGAAGGTCTTTGTCGACACTAAAATTTTCCTCCATAATTTCTATTTCATTAATGTATGTTTTGGAATAGGATGTTGTTAAGTATAATTAGTAGTAGCGTCTGATAGAAGATAACGGCGCCGACAGTACGGTGTCGCCAATAATGTGGAGTACGGTAACAATCAAAGTACAATAGGAATGTTGTAAAAAGTAAATATTTGTCGTAAGTGGTCCGGTAATGTTAAAATGTCAAAGTTTGGGTAATTAGAGAAGTAGGGTCTACATGATTAGGAATTAGAAATATTATATTGGTAATAAGGACAAGGAGTGAGGTCATAAATATTTTGTGTATTTTATTTGTAAAAGTCTAAAAATGTGGAACCCATGTAAAATGATAAGGTTTATCTTATCTTAAGAGATAAGCTTACATGTACAAGATAAGAGTTAAGGTATGGAATATGATTCGTCGAGTGGATTTCTTATCCTATCTTAGAGATAGGATGGATAAGCTTCTGGAAGTTCTATAAATAGAGAGGCCACCCCCTCATTTAGCATAGAAAGAAGTAGTGAGAAATATTGTAGGAAGTGTGCGAAGGAAGCCATCGATTAAAGGTGTGTTGAAGAAGCCATCAAGAGGTGTAATTGTAAAGTTTCTCCCATAGTCTTGTTGAAGTATCTCATGGGTGAGATTATATTGATTTCATGTTAATATTATAATTTATTTTGATATTTCAGATTTGTCGTCATTCTGTCTTATCATAGTCAATGGTATTCTTGTGTTCATTGTTGTTTTGTTTCAGATTACATCCACCAAACTAAAGGTGTGCATTAGTAAATAATCATAAAGCACGAGGAGTTCCGGTGAAGAATTATCATAGTGCTGATTGGTGATGACATTTTGGTTCCGCTGCGGGACCATTCCTCGTTGGTGGATTTTCGGAGAGATATTCCCACTTAGTCAAAAATCAATTGGAGGGTAACCTTATTTTTATCAATGCATAGTAGTTACCATGGTAAAGTCATTTTTTGTGAATAGTAGTTACCATGTTAAAGTCATTTTGCCATGAATAGTAGTTACCTGGTAAAGTCCTTTTCTTGGGAATAGTAATTACTATGCAGAAAGTCACTTTTTACCGTGAATAGTATTTACCATAGTAACTTCACTTTTTACCGTGAATAGTGTTTACCACAGTAAAGTCAGTTTTTACCGCAGTAAGTCAGATTTTACCATAGTTTACCGTGGTCATTTCTATAGTGATTCCAATTATTTGTGCACATAAGTCTTGTTGATTGTACTTGTGGGTTGGTATTTCATGGTGGTTACTTTTGAAAATGGGAAAGATTCCTATTTTTTCAGCTCAATCTAATGAAGATGCTTCTTCTTTCATTCAAGAGTTTAAGCGATCTTGTATTTGTAATGGCCTTATAAGAAGGGAACAATGGACTGAATTTTTTCCTACCTTTTTGGATGGTTCAGCACTTAGGTGGTTTGAAACACTAGGTGATAATGTGAAAAATTCATGGGATTTATTAACCGAAAGTTTTCTTGAAGAATTTGGTGAACAATGAAATATGAAGATCTCATGATCGAGATCACAAAGCTATCCCAAGGAGAGAAGGAGAAGATAAGGGATTATCATGCTCATGTTCTAGAGCTAAGGAGGAAGCTCGATGCTCCAGATCCGGAAGGAAGGACTAGCGGATGGGTTGATGAATGGCGTGGATAATCTCCTCTCGTAAGCACTTCATTCTTGGGATGAAGCCGGAGATCAGACAACGAGTGAAGTATGACCGCCCAGCTACCATTGAACAAGCAAAGGAGATTGTAAGAAGGCAAGAAGAAAGCATGGAAGAGGAGCCCAAAGAAATTGTTGCTAAAGTAGAGCCTACACCAAAGCACCTTTGGTCAGAATCCACAACCACTCCCGGTGAGCACAAATATTTCTCCTAGTACATCTACCGAGTATGAAGATCTCGCTCAAAAAGATGGGTCGCTTAACTATTAATCTTCTTCAAGGAAAGGAATTTAGTTCTCGGGAGGAGATAGAGGTCCAAAAGAAATATTTGAAGTTGTATGTTATGGTTGTTATAAAAAGGGTCATTATAAGTATAATTGTCCGGATAGAGCTTCTACATCCGGTAAAGGAGATAATGATAAAGGAAAAGCACCTGTGAATTCTTTTGATGTAGTAGATAAGAGCAGAAATAATGAAGTAGATGTGTTTGTAACAAAAAGAAAGAAAGAAAAAGATAATCAAGATGGAAATGATCCTAAGAAGATGAAAGAAGAAACTAGTAAGAAACATAGGAGAAGAAAGTTGGGTGTGCAGGATTTTCTGATTTCACAGGGGCAAGGACCATACTCCATCTTGGAATATCTATCCAAAAGGCCTGCAAATATTACATATGGTCAACTCTTGGCTATGTCTTCTAAGAAGAGGCGGGAGTTGCGAGGTGGACTCAATGCTCAAGAAGAAAGGAGGTCGAGGTCCCTGTTTTGGAGGTAGAGGCGATCCCCTATGCTCCACAAGCTGAGGTATTATGTAATGGTATTTCAATTCATGATGTCTTAGTTGATGGAGGTGCTGCAGTTAATGTAATGACCGAGTCTGTAATGAATATGTTGGGTTTAAAAATTGATCGCCCTTCAACACTTATGTTAAGGTCATTAAATAAGGTAAAAACTAAACCAGAAGGTGTAGTTTCAAATGTGGCAATATCTGTTATGGGTGTTGTATGTGTGGTAGACTTTCGGGTGATGAAAAATGGTATGCTGTTATGCACTCCAATGCTACCGGGAAGACCATGGCTAAGGAGAGTTCATGCAAGAAACTACCTGGAATGAAGGTTTCATGACACTTGGACGTGGTAGAGAGAGGGTGAAGATAAACATGATCCTCGACATCATAAAGCGAGAACCGTGGATTCAAGTGATGAAACCGATGATGGACATCCTCTAATTACTCTAGCACTAGTGAAGTGGACATCAAGATGAAGAAAGTGAGGTTGATGTTTCAATCATGGATATTCTTCCACCACACCAACCCAGGACCCCATAAAATTATCTCGAAGAAGAAGTTGATGATCGTCTCCAACAAATAAAGATTGGTGATCTTTGTGATGGAGAGTGAGAAGGAATCCTACCTCCAGCTCTTTCGAAGCTACATAAACCTATTCACTTTTGATTACAAGGAACTCCGCCAAGTAAGTTGGGTAGAACATTGTATTGAGCTGGTAGATGGTGCTAAGCCCATAAAGCAAATGCCATATAGAATGAATCCTAATTTTTCCAAGACTGTAAAAGAAGAAATAGATAAGTTGCTTGATGCAGGATTCATATTTGCTATGGAGAATTTAGAATGGGTTTCTCCCATTGTGATCTCAATAAAAAATAATGGGAAGCTACGCATTTGTGTTGATTATAGGAAGCTCAATAAGGCAACAAAGAAGGATCATTACCCTCTTCCATTTTCAGATCAGATCTTGGACGAAGTAGCTGGCCAAGAGTGCTATAGTTTTGCTGATGGATATAGCGGCTACAACCAAGTTCGTATAGCAGAGAAAGATCAGCTGAAGACCACGTTCACCACTCCTTGGGGAACGTTTGCTTATAGAGTTATATGCTTTTGGGTTGTGTAATGCTCCAAAGAACATTCCAGCGTTTGATGAATAGGGTGTTCGAACCCTACATCGGGACCTTCATTAGAGTATTTCGGATGATTTTTGCATCTATGGGAGCAAGTTGGACCACCGCACGCACCGGATGGAGACAGCATTTCAAAGGTTAGATGAAGCACAAGCCTCACTAAACCCTACAAAGTGTGTCTTTGGATGTTCTAAAGGCGTTTTGTTAGGGCATGTCAGATCCAGAGATGGTATTGGTACCGATCCCGATAAAGTTTCAAAATCAAAGATTTACCATTTCCTATTAATAGAAGTAAGTTGAGATCATTTTTAGGCCATGTGGGTTACTATAGAAGGTTCATCAAGAATTTCTCAAAGATTGCATGACCCACTAACCCATTCTTGAAGAAGGATGTTACTTATGAACCAGAAATAAGGCGCATGAAGCTTTTGGACAATCAAGGAAGCCCCGGTCTCTTCACCTGCTTTGAAGAATCCAGATTGAGCAAGCCATTCATTGTGTACATCGATGCCTCGATGCAGCACTAGGAAGTACTTTGAGCCAGGAGAAGGATGAAAATGGGAATGAAGATCCAATTTACTTTAAAAGTGCATAAATGAGCAAATGGATCTTGAGGTAAACTATATCAGAATCAAAAAGAGGCTCGCTATCATTTTCTTTGTAAAGAAGTTTAGAAATTACTTGCTAGGGCAGAAATTTATAGTTCAGAATGTGAGATCATCGTGCTCTGAAATATATTGTCAATAAGCCTAACCCATCAGGGAGGATAGCAAGATGGATAATTTTGCTACAAGAATTTGAATTTGATATTATAGATAGGCTAGGAAAGAAGCATGTCAATGCAGATGCACTCTCTCGAGCCTATGATGGTTTAGGATCATCTTGTGATGATGATGATTTCCCGATGCAGCATTGTTATCCCTTGACACAATCCCTAGTGAATACATAGATATTTGGAATTATCTGAATGAATTCAAGTTTCCTGATGGTGCCAATGCAAAGACTAAGAGAAAGATTACTCAAGCTCGATCGTCCATATTCTATTCTCGCATGGAGCATTATTTCGAATAGGACTCGATGGACAAAGACAAGAGGGCAATTGGACGTGATCAAGGGAAAGGAGCTGCTAGAAGAATTCCGCAATGGTACATGTGGAGGGCACTTCTCGGACAACTTACAACAAGAAGGATCTTGGATGCAGTTATCACCGCCCACTCTTTTTAAAGATTGTTATAATTATTGTAAGACATGTGATATTTGTCAAACACATGGTAACCGTAAGACTTCATCACTCCATTATGTCCTATTCTTCCACTTGGTCCCTTTGAAAAGTGGGGAATAGACATATCAGAGGTCCACTTCCAACTACATCACGCCAAAATAAGTATATTGTAGTTGCACATGATTATTTAACCAAGTGGGTTGAAGCTAGGCCATTGAAGACAACTTCTATGGATGAAGTGGCAAGGCTCATATATGAACGTATTGTCACCAGATTTGGTTTCCATTAGAAATTGTAACAGATCAAGGAAGCCACTTCATTAATGAGGTGGTAGAAGCCCTAGTCAATAAGTTTTCTATTAAGCACAGAAGGTAACAACATACAAGCCAAGCACAAATGGACAGTGGAACGAACAAATTTTGTGTTGTGTCAAATTCTAGCAAAAGATGCGGCCTTGTAGGTACATAAATGGGATAAAAGGATTCATGCAAAGCATTGTGGGCATATAAGGCAACATCAAAGTCAGCAACAGGATACTCCCATTTCAGTTGACCTATGGCATTGATCCAGCTTCTTCCTATTGAGTTTGATATTCCCACCGTGAGAGTTATGAAAATGAAAGGATGGATGAAAGTGATTCAAGAAAAGAAAGATTGGTACATCTTCATTTGCTAGAGGAAATGAGGGAAATAGTAAAGGATACAAGCCATAAGAAGAAAATGAAGAAGGAATACTTTGATCAAAAGATCCGATGGTCTCCATTTCATGTGAATGATTTGGTCCTAGTATATGATTCCAGATACAAAAAAAGAAGACAAAGAAAATTTCTTCCAAAATGGATGGGGCCCTACAAAATAGCAGTTGTGCATGAAAATGGTACGTACGACTAGAGGAATTGGATGGCACTCCCATTACGAAATGGGTCAACCATGAAAATTTGAAGATTTTCCAAGCACTGTAATAGTCTACTCCGAGGACAA
Source organism: Taxus wallichiana var. yunnanensis (assembly GCA_018340775.1). Taxonomy (NCBI): domain Eukaryota; kingdom Viridiplantae; phylum Streptophyta; class Pinopsida; order Cupressales; family Taxaceae; genus Taxus; species Taxus wallichiana. The sequence continues at coordinate 63,174,000 of CM031233.1, forward strand.
AGAGAGAAGCTAGGAAGGGGGAAGATGTCGACACTAAAATTTTCCTCCATAATTTCTATTTCATTAATGTATGTATTAGGAATAGGATGTTGTTAAGTATAATTAGTAGTAGCATCTGATAGAAGATAACGGCACCACAAGACGGTGTCGCCAATAATGTGGAGTACGGAATAGTCAAAGTACAATAGAAATGTTGTAAAAGTAAATATTTGTCGTAAGTGGTCCTAGTAATGTTAAAATGTCAAAGTTTGGGTAATTAGAGAAGTAGGGTCTACATGATTAGGAATTAGAAATATTATATTGGTAATAAGGACAAGGAGTGAGGTCATAAATATTTTGTGTATTTTATTTGTAAAAAGTCTAAAAATGTGGAACCCATGTAAAATGATAAGGTTTATCTTATCTTAAGAGATAAGCTTACATGTACAGATAAGAGTTAAGGTATGGAATATGATTCATCAGAGTGGATTTCTTATCCTATCTTAGAGATAGGATGGATAAGCCTGGAAGTTCTATAAATAGAGAGGCCACCCCCCTCATTTAGCATAGAAAGAAGTAGTGAGAAATATTGTAGGAAGTGTGCGAAGGAAGCCATCAGTTAAAGGTGTGTTGAAGAAGCCATCAAGAGGTGTAATTGTAAAGTTTCTCCCATAGTCTTGTTGAAGTATCTCATGGGTGAGATCAGAATACTTGATTTCATGTTAATATTATAATTTATTTTGATATTTCAGATTCGTCGTCATTCCGTCTTATCATAGTCAATGGTATTCTTGTGTTCATTGTTGTTTTGTTTCAGATTACATCCACCAAACTAAAGGTTGTGCATTAGTAAATAATCATAAAGACGAGGAGTTCCCGATGAAGAATTATCATAGTGTCGGATTGGTGATGATAGTGCGTAAGGGCATGCAGAGGAACTCCAACTATTCTAAGGTGTTAAAAGAACAATCTTGAGTGCACGCAACCCGAAATGTGAAACATTAGATTAGAATAAAATATAAGTTATCCAGATAACTAGAGAGTTATTTGGATAACATTAGTAAAATTTTGTTATGTTGGGGTTAGCTTCTTACTAGCAAAGCACAAGGTATGGTCAACAATTCCCTCTCCAAGATTGTGCTAATATTTCTCCAATCACCATCTCTAAAACATCAACATGTATATGGAATGGCTTATCCCAAGAGGGAAAGCATAATTTGGAAGTGCGGTGATAAGCCTATTCTTTAATGTGTCAAACACCGTCTATTGTGCTCTCCCAATGAAATGTATTTTTGTGCTTCAGCAACTCTTCCAATGGCGCAACGATCTTGGCATACACCTTAATAAATTTATGGTAATACCCCTTATATGCCAAAGGAATCTACACTCGCGCTCTGCTAGTAGGTACCCCCAATCCCATATTAACACCAACTTTGTAGGATCCACCAAGCAAGCCTTCTTTACATATGATATGTACAAATAGGGTGCTAAATGGATTAGTGAAAACACATTTCTTAATGTTGAGAGATATACTCAATTGTGTGCATCTCTCAAACATCAACCTTAGATTTTCATGATGGTCCCTCACTAATCCATATATTATCTAGTCATCCAAGTAGACTTGTAGAAATTTATGGATGAAGTCCTCAAATGCCTAAACCACAATGCACGAAAACATAGCAGCAGTGTTCTTAAGTCCAAAAGTCATCACCTTATAGGAAAAAATTCCCTATTCAAGTGGTGAAAATTGTCTTTTCTTGGTCCTCATTTGCAATTCTAACCCGATGATATCCCGAGAATGCATCCGTGAAATAATCGATCTCGCTCCCAGCTACTCCTTCTAGGATATCTTCAATGAAGGGGGTTAGAAAAGGATCAATGACACACACCATATTCAAATCCTTCGTAATCAATACAAATCCTTATCCTCCCATTCTTCTTAATTTTGATGACCATCGAACTTATCCACTTTGATTCAACAAAGCCTCAATGATGCTTGATGTGATCATCTTGTCAATCTCTTCCTTGAATTTGATGCGCAGATTCGGATTCATTCAATAAGGTCTCTTTCGAATTGGGTGCACATCTTCCTTTATCATGATCTTCATTTCTCCCAAAGAGTGGTGAACTCCTTTAATCTCATGGTACCACGCAGAAAAAAATCCTTAAATTTTCACAATACATCAATAATCTTTGAAACCTCCCTTTCTATCCAATAATCTTCAATAGTAGCTTCCTTAGGTTCCACCTCCGAACAAATGTTAACCTTATTTGTTTATAGGGGTTCATGGTAGGCATGCAATTTCTCATCAGCACTATCCATAACCTTGCGTGTACCGATAGTATGGTTAACATCTAAGTTTTCCACCTCTTCACCATCTATCACATAGACCAACTTTCATTTCTCTTTTTCCATGCATGTGTGCTCACGTGGTAGCTCCTCCGATTCTTCCTCATTAAAGCACACTTCCAATCCAAGTTCACCCAACAACTCAGTACTTTTTCCTCCACCATGGCACTATCTCCCATAGTTAGGTGCTTAACAACCTGCAATGCCTCATTCACCTGATGGTTTAGTACTCTGATACTCAAAAGCTTGAAGGATATCAACCTGTCAACTCCTCCCGAGTTTCTTGTCTAAAGGCATAGCTCTAAGTGAATGTACCATACGCGTGTGCAGCCTTGTATAAGGTGGAGTAAAGCTTATATGCACCAATAAATATGGAGGTAATGCTTTTTGCCTTCCATCCGTGCATTCTCACATGCCCGGATGTGAAACAAGGTGGGTTCCTTCGAATGATAATCTTGTATACTAGTAGGTGCATTACTTCAGTAGAAACCTAACATAGAACATGATTCTCACCCGCACCACTCTAGAATGTTATTATGATGGGTCACCCACCAATGTTCTATAGTCCTAAGAAAATTATAGCTAAGCATACTTCACCTTTCGACCTCACATCACCACTGGGTCTCCATTTCTCGGTAGGAAAACATTAGGTTGGCTCCCCCAAAGTGTAACTTGGAAACTATTTTCCTTCCAGTGCACCTTGATTGAGGGAGTCTTTGTTACTCTCATCATAGAGCCTCTTAACTACCTTTTCGGCTAACTCATATGTCTCATGTGCCCAATTATCACATGCCACACTAGTTGTATCACTTATAGATTGAGTGTCTTCCTCACTAAATAACACCTTCTTTTTAATGGTTACACAACCTCGTGGTTCCCGATAGTGCACACATAGATTTTGTCTAGGTCTTCTTCCCTTAAGGGATTATTATAGGTGTTGACTTTCCATCTCTCAAAGGAGTGATAATATGTTTCCTCTTTTTCTCAAAACATATTTACCCCTTATTGAAATGTAAGTCATCATTGTTCTTATAGACTGGGGGTGCCCAAGTAATGTTGGAAAGTTCTCCACATCAGCAAGTTCCAAGACTTTAAAGTCTCCAAAGTGAATTTCATCCCTGGATAGATATTAGAACATCCTTGAAAACACCAATGGGCATTTCCTTTGTTTTTTTATCCATATACAACACATATGAAGATGGATGTAATTGGGGCCTTCTCATTTGATTCCATGTGTCCAGGGTGAGAACATTAACTTCCACCCATGTCAATCAAAATATTACTTAGGATTCATCCATCAAAAACTACATTTAAGGTAATCTCCTTATCATATTCAAGGCTATGAGGAGGTAGATTAACATGCAAAACATGCCTCTTGCGCTCTCCTCTCGCTTGGCACTTTATCTCTTAACCATTCTCTTAATAGATGGATGATATTTTCTTGGCACAACATCTTACACACCTCTCTAAAATCATTTATATCTTCCCTAAGGGACCTCAAGTGCTTTTCTTCTTCTCTACCTTCCTTGATTGCTCTTTTAGACACTGAATTTCTCCTTGAAGACTTCTGAATACTTTCATGGTCTCTTGATAGAATTTTTCTAATGGGTAGGGTCCAGATACTTCCCATGTACAAATTCTTCTCTTGTAATAGTGTTCTTTGCTTTGGTATCTCCCTAGCATGCACAACCCGAGCTCGTGTCATCACCAAGACAGGTTCTAATTCTAACTCACGCACCACCCTTGGCATCCATATTGTTGATCAACATGCTTTACGCTCACCATCCCAACACCCTTATCCTTATCCTTCGCTTATTTCTGGATCATGTGTTCAAACAATTTTGAGAATTCCTTATACTTGTGCTTTTTCCCACACCAAGAGCATCAGTAACAAATCAGATACTCACGCTTGTCATCATCTCAGTAGATCCACAATTATAGTAGGTTCCATAAGGGAATTCACTCCTTCTACCCCCATGATTTCCATGACCTCTAAATCCTCCTCAAAAGCCTCTACATCAACCTCCTCCATCCGTGTGTCCTTCATAATGATGATCACCATCCTTGGAGCTATTTACAACATTGGTTTGGCACACACCAATATCAATGGCATCATGTATTTGGTCAATCAATTGACAATCCTTGGTGTCATGAGTAGTAGATGTGAAAATTTTTCAATAGCAAGACACATTCTTATGGATCACGCGCTGCGAGTAGGACACCTATTTGCATTATGATCTCCATGGAAAATATCATAGTCTAGTGTTATCATGCATACTAATCTCGAGGAAAAATTTCCTTGTATTTCCCTTCTACCTCACAATCCTTACAATATAATACGCTACGAGTCTCATAAGACATGTTTGCAGATAATTTCTCCAACTACTTTTCCATTACAAAGCAATTTGGGCTTCTAGGACTAGACTAACTCCTATATCAATACTTCCTACTACCTCAGTGCAAGGTAGCCTCTAAAGCCTCGAGTGGATATGTGAAAGTTCCTTCCGAATGGTGTGATCAGTCCATCCGATGAACCACCGAGCATGCGAAGGGTGAATGTCATAAGAAGGGTAGAAGTCTTGAAATGTGTGTTATAATCCCTACACACTCTCGCCATTGTTGTTGAATTTCCTTCAACATGCTAATTCTTTTCTATTCAAACTCAGGTATGTGGAACTCCACCAAAAAGGCATTATGCAATGCAATGTAATCCACCATTATCTAGTGTGGGTCATACTTCATGTACCAGCTATGCACGCATCCTTGTAACGTGGTTTACAAACCGACTTGCCTTTCGCCTCCGTGGAAGTGATTCCCTTTGCGCGCCATAGTAACTCGCACTTGTGTACATTTCTATGGCATCCTCAACACCCTTGTAATCAGGTAAGTGGAGCGACATCTCATAAAACACCTATTAATGGTGTTGTGGACCTTTTCCGCTAGATCCAGGACCTTGATTCCCTCTGATGTTTCCTCCACCACCAAACCCACTAGATCCACTAGTGTCAACTCCTCTAGATCCTCCTCATGTTGTAGGTAAGGTTCCTAACATAGTTACACCCTATGATACCATTGTCATGTTAAACTACATGTTGACAACATTCTGATATGGAACCACTCCCAGATGTGTTTCACATGCTTCTCCTAGATGTGATACTCAAACCTTTTGATCCCACACCTTGCCCAAATGTTTTGCTAGACAAAATACCCCTAAAAATAGGAAATGATTGTGTAGCCATATATGTACCAAATGAAAAATTATACCTCCTAGGTGTCGTTTGACTACCAATACTAATACCAACTGGATTATCAAAACTTATCTCAGGAACTAGAAAACTAAGTGCAAGGGTTTGGTCACCATGTGGGTTAAGATGCACACCTATGGCTCTCCTCCTTTCTTCATATGATGAGATCTCTTCAAATTTGAGGGGGTTTCTCTTTCACACTTGCCAAGATGGGGTAGCTCATACTACTCAAGTTCCATGTCCTCTGTGTGAACCTCAAATCCTTCTTGGAACATCTTTCTCCAGAAATCCATCACTCCTGTAGCTTCACATTGTCTTGTCAATTTTGTCTCCCAAGCTTCATTATACTTGAGTTGCCTCTCCTCTCTCTCTATTTCCACCGCAAGGTCCGCCATCTCTCTGTCATGCCAGCCTTTCACATCATGTGTACCTAGCAATATTTTAGCCAACCATGGGGAAGGCTTCCAAACTCAAAGTATTAACCATGATCTTGATAGCCAGTGGAATAACACACAAGAACTATCCTCTAGGCTCCCTCAAGAACTCAAACTCAGAAATCTCTGGGTAGGAATATGTAGAAATATCATATTCCAAAGTATAACTAGTCAGCACTCTACTCCACAAGAGATCAACATCATAGGTCCATGTCAAGATCATCATCACGTAATCGCTACTTATATTCCTCCTAGGTCCAAATACAAGATCTATAGTACCAACTTGACCTTGATGCATATGTTGATAGCCATTCATACAACTATACTAGGAAACAACATAAAAATGTCTCATCTAACTCATGATATATGTGATCCTCTACCCATTTGCATGCATCAAACTCAAGTCTAGTGTTAAATATTTGAGAAAACTCATCCTCCATGTTTTTGAGCCATGCTTTGACACTATCCAAGGTCAAGCACTTTGTCATTACACATTTATCTCACAATATCTTCAAAAGAGGTCCCAGAAATGGAACCAAGATGTAGTCATTATTTTACCCTTAATACCTCTTTCTAACCCCAAACATCGGCCTATCACCCAACATATGTTGGGTGCTCACCCTGAGGCATGCATGCACAGTGCAAGCCCCACCTTTATGTGAGCTTTGCAAGATATTTCTTCCATTAATGGAGGATTATTTAGAGAAACAAAATTACATGCATCTACTTAAAAGCATAAGATATAACTAATAGATCTACACATCAATGCATCACAAAAGTTAAATAAACATTGTATGAAGCACAAGGAACCAGATCTAAGTCATGACAAGCCAAATAACATGAGGGTTTACACCCATAAGCAAGATGTACAAAATAGATCCATGTATATTGATTTAAAAGAGTTTCTAGTAGCCATATTACATTCAAAAGGGTCATCTCAAACCATATACATCAAAGTGACAGAGCTCCAACCCCTCAAACTCATATGATAAGAGATCCTAACTATTTTTCCCTCATTATAACCCTCTAGCATCAAGAACTCTAAACCCTAACATCATGAGATCCAAACCCTTATTATTCCCTAACATTTTTCGCAACACCTCATTACCCTCCTTCTCTTAGCACTCATGTACCCTCTAGGCCTTCACATGAAATTCTCCTTGTTTTTTTTTTTCCCCAAGCACTTATTTAAATAGGATCAAAGATCACCACTATGACTTCTCTCATGAATAGATCATGTTCCAAGTTTCAATGTGGTCCTCCATTAGCGAATGTTTATCCTCTTTACAAAACCTTACACTAACTGTAATGATGTCTCTCGGGAATATTCCCTATGTGGAATATCCTTTTCTTTGCCTCCAAGGTTCCAAGTTGGTACCCTATCCACTTATTATGCCTAGTCAGGTCCTCACATTTTTCCTCAAGTAATTCATGATTCCAAACATGGCTAAGTCCTTTAAACCCTTGTTCTACCTCCCCGCGCATGCCCCGGTTTCACTTTAAACCCTTTTTCTTATGTGTTTTTCTGGACACCCTTCTATTTACTAATCATGTGTGTGCACCTCTTGGTACTTAGCCAATATTTAGGGTCCAACAACAATTGTTTTGTGTTGTCTATAATGTTGTATGGTGTGACTAATTCACATCGGGTTCACCAAAATGATTAAGCTAAAATGTAAAATGTAATCCTAATCGAATACTATAATAAAAGTAAATGAATAACAATTAAGTACATAAATTCCACCCAAACAACTAAGAAATGAATTATGAAATCGCAAGTGAAAAGGGAGGGTAATAAGTCTTAGTTGATTTGTAGGGATCTTAAGGTGTACAAAACTTGAAACCTAAAAATATGAAGTAGAGTTCATCGCACCAAAGCATAAAAATGTAGATCTAGAGAAATATGTTGGACAAAAGTACTTGGAGAGGGATAGGGGTGCCTGTGGGTGCCCTAGACATATTTCTAGGTGCCGGGTTTGCATAAAATCTTAGGAAACATCTTTTAAGTGGTCACTAGTTGTTCACATTTATTCACTTTTAGTCACTTTGAGGTCGTATAAAGATCACCGAGGTCGTTGAAACCTGCAATGAAATATGAACCTACAAAACCCTCAAATAGACATCAAATCCTAAAAAGAAAGATCGAGAATGAGGGTTTGGACTATCCTCGCTATCACAATAGCGAACTCATGACTCGAAAATTACACTACATCTTAGACACAATATAGTTTTTTGTGTGTGTGTGTGTGGAAATAGTGCCCTAGGTCATTCTTGTGCATGTCACACTTGACAGCGAGTAAGTAAGCTAGTGGTAAATAAATGTAATAGATGTGGGATGGAATAGAATGAACTTCCCTCCTATAATGTGTATGTAGAATAACCCACCCTAATGTCCCTTGGATGGTGCTAGATGGATGCAATGAAGCTCTTAGATGTTTGATGGATGCAATCTTAGGTGGTGATAGTTAATGCTTAGTGTTTGGTCCCTTATTATGATCACATAACTTTATATTTCTATGATTCCTTTTCTTGAATTTTTAATCAACCCTAAAAAGGCCGACTACCAAAATGATAAGATGCCCAAATGGCTAGAAATGACCCAAAAAGTGTGACTAAAGTACAAATGGGACAAGGGAACCTTGTGTTGGCATTTTGTTGGGCGCCGTGTCTGTGTCAGGATGATAAATGTCAAACTATAAAAAGAAAACTAAGAAATTAAGGGTGTAATACAAAAAGTAGCAACATAAAGCAAAGAGAGATAGCCAAAGACATGGGTTGATTAACACTTTCCGTACTTATGAATCACATGAATAATAAGTATGTAATCGGGACTAGGTAATTACCCAAAGTGCGTGATTTAGTGTCTACAGAAAATGTAAATACAGATCCGAGTTAGTGGAGGAAATTTTTTGAAGGAAGATCTTTTTAGTGGATTTTTATTATCTTAATATTGATGATACATTCAGTCTAGGTAATGCAGAGGAACTTATAAAGATGGATTAATAGGGAAAACTTTGTGGTTTTTGTGGATCATGTTGACACTCGATTCAACATGGAAATAGAAATTTTTATTCGGTATCTTTAGCTTGGGAGGATTCAAATTAGAAAGTGGTGGGTAGGAAAAGTTGGACAATCTAAGAGGTTGCCTAATCAAAAAAATGCAGCTATAATCTCATAAAATGTGATAATGGAGGAACTTGATCAAAGGATGTTTATTTTCTTGTTTTGGGTGGTTTTATTCCTTGTTTTTTTGTTCCAAATAAAATGCAAATATAAAATTTGTGAGCTCTCGTTGAATATATTTCTTCTTTTAGATGTCCTAGGAGCCTTTTCCAAGATTTATTAATCAAATAAAATGTAAATACAAAATTTATGAAATTTTCACCATGGAATTGGAAAAATTGTTGTTTAAAGTTAAGAATCAATATATATATAAATAAGGGAATGAGAAATATATGGTTGAATTTGTAATTTTTGAATGATTTGATGATGAAGATTTATAATTGAGAAAGTAACACCATTTCTCTTAACTTTATTACGAGTGTGATAATATAATAGTTTGTCTCACTTTTTGGGCTACAAACAATAGTGTTTAAAACACACACAAAAGTGATAATTTCTTAAAATTAATCCAATTTTTCCTTATATAGATTGTATATGTGAATAGGTTCATATACACAATTATTTAAAAATTTAATCTTCTTTAAGTATTTTAGAGATATATTTGTAATATATATATTTTTTCCCAATGTAGGACACACAATTATGTTTTTATCTATGACCATTTTCTATATTTCTAAATGATTAATTTATAATAATACAAGAATAATTTTTATGGAATTCTATTTGTAAGAAAATTTTATATTAGAAGTAGGAGCACAATTCAAAAAATAAACAAAATGAACAGAACATCAATGTTGTTCACTAACTCCACAAATTTGAATTTCCTAGGGATAATAGATCGGTTAGAAGGTAAGAAGTAGAAACCATCAAGAATACTAGATCTAATGTATCAATGAGGAGTTACCTAAGGTTATTAGATTTAATAAGCATAAAATATCCAAAAACCATTAAGAGGACTATATTGAAAGGATGCAATAAAAACATTGATACCAAATGATAGATGATCGGTGGAGGTTAAGATGTAATAACCCTCAATGAGTGAGACTAGATCAAAGGTTTTAGTGGAGGCCTACAAGTTTTAGATCTAGTAAGGTAAATTATAAAATAATGAGGTTACTAGTCATATAGTTTGTGATGGTTATATTTGTAAGTACTAACTAGTAAAGTTAATATTGTAAGAAATATAAAAATTCCAAATTATTTCGTAACTCTACATAGATTTTAACACTCTAAATTATAGTATGTATTTTTCTAGAATATATAATTGACACATCAATAAAAATATCATCACCTTTTACGTAAGATTTATCTAAACATTGGAATTGTTTAGGTGAATGCAAAGTAAATATATTATATTTTACATTGATCTTGGTGATGCAAACTGCATTACCTTTACATGACTAAGATTTTTTATCTATGTAAACATTTGTACATTTTATGTCAATTTCAAGTTGAAAGTTTTGACACAAAATGTATCATTTGAGGCCACTTAAAGATATAAAAATAAAAATACTTTTAAATCATTAAATTATTTTAATACAAAAAAAAATTTCAATCAATTTTTACATTTAAAAAGTTAAGAAACTATTATAATTATTTTGGAGAAGTTTCTCCATTGTTCACTATTAAATTTTGTAGTTATGATTTCATATATACACATGTATATAGTAGATGTAAGTATTTATAACAAAGAAGGGGAACTATTTTATAAAATTCCTTGCACATTTCAATGGAAAAATCATACAATGTCAATCTCAATCCTATTTTCATATAATTATATAGAGAAGGTCAACAAAATAGGGATTATAAAGGACTCACAGGTCTTGGTCTATTAGTGAGTTACAAGTTGTTTATAATCATCAGCCCAAGTTCCATTCCCATTGAGGCCATTGGGAACTTTCAATAAATAGCCATGGATACACCTTAAGGTAGGGGTTGAACTTCTCCATGTGAACCAAGAGGAACATAGTGGGGCACTCCGAATATGGATCACTTGGAAAACATTAAGGACCCAATCCCACCTCCATGTCCCACTTAGAGAAAGTTCTCCTCCAAAACCACCACTCCAGTTCATAGCTCTGGTATAATAAAAGCATTTACCATCTAAATTTTTGGACTCAAGGTCTTGGTCTATTGGTGAGTTACAAGTAGTTTGTAATCATCAAACCAATTTCCATTCCCATTGAGGACATTGGACACTTTCAATAAGTAGCCATGGAGACACCTTGAGGTAGGGGTAAAACTTCTCCATGTGAACCAAGAGAAACACGGTGGGGCGCTCTAAATGTGGATCACTCGACGAACATTAATGAGCCAAACCCACCTCTATGTCCCACTTAGATAAAGTGCTCCTCCAAAACCCACCACTCCAATTCATAGCTCTAGTATAATAAAAGTTTTTTCCATCCAAAGTTTTCTCAATTACCCATCATAATTAGGTGAATAATGGCCTAACGTAATGATGTCCTCGATGCAATTCCCTAACCCTAACAAGATTGTTGGCTCTTGCGGCACGGCGGTGCGAGCTTGGGAGGACTAGGAGGTTTCGGGTATAGGTTTTGGGAGGGCTCAAAGCATTTGAGGCGGATGGGTCTTTTATATCTAAAAAATATGGAGATGCATCTGGATTTGGTAAAGGGTGTGACAACAATTTATCTAGCGGCCAAGGATTTGGAATTCACTCGTAACATTGATCTGGAAATGGGAACCCTACCTTTTTGAATACTCATCTTATGGGAAAGGTGAGGCGAATCGATGCTTGGGAATTTAGATCTTGATAAAATTGCTCATTGTTTAGACAGATCATGTGGATTTGGTTTATTTGCATGGGGTTTTGGTAAATGGAGGTAGCACTTCCTCTAGAGATGGTGGTTTGAACCATGGGGAATAACCATGCTCTAGTTACCTCTATCAATGGAATTGTTTCTTTCAAGGAGGTTGTGTAAAGGAATATGGGATCCAATCCTTCTGTCAACAAAAACAAGGGAAAGATGGCCTCTAAGGGTGTTTCCTCTGTTAGACAAAATTCTAATCCTATTGCTTATGTAAGATCTACCCTACTAGTTTGTTTTGGTGAAGAGGTGGTGAAATATGAAGCTTTCTACCAGAAAAATGGACTAATCTACAAGATTCAGCAATTTCTTCTTCGGGCTTGTCCTCTCTTCATGCTTGGATGACCAGTTAGTGAGGCCCCGTCGTGGAAGGTAGGATGGATATCTATCCTAGTACTCATGGCTTTTTCATAGTAATATTTTCTGAAATATTAGATAGGGATTTGATTTTTGGAAGATTTTGGGATTTTGAATCCCACCGCTATTGATGAAACCATGGTTCCCTCTATTTAATCTGGTGTCTAACACATTCCATGTTAAGCCATTTTGGATTCATCTTCCTTATTTTCCCCTCAAATTTTGGATGGAGAGTTGTTTTACTACTATAGGCAATACTTTGGGGAAATGTTTGGCTATTGACCCAAAGATTGATGATTATGAGCATACTATGTATGCCATAATTTTGGTTGACATGGATACTTCTGTAGATTTTCTAGCCACTATTGAACTCAAAGTTGAGGATAGAACATGGATACAAAATTTGGACTATGAAGGGTTTCCCTTTAGGTGCAGAACATGATTTTCCTTAGGCCATTTAGCTTCATATTGTCATATGGAGATATATTAAAAATAGAAGCTTGGGGTGGAAGAACTCTAATCCTAGTCACTTGGTTGTTAAGAACCCATTAGATTGTGATTCTGATGTTGAATCTAAGAAGTCAGTTGATCTAGATGCGGATAAAGAGGAAGTGCCTCTTCCTCCTCACGAGGATCATGTGGATCCTTTGGTTTTGAAAAAGGGTACATCGGTCTCATCAAGGATGCAAAGTTTTGAGGAGTAGATTGAAGTGATGATTCCAATCCATAATATTGAAAATGAAAATCCAAACACAGAAAAGGATTGGAAGGTTGTGAACCGGAAAAATAAAGGGACTATCTCTCCCCTTAAGATGTACTTAAGATCCAATGGGAAGGGGTCAAAAAGATGAGATAGCTGTTGAAGTTTTGGTATGTTGTTATTTTTACTATTTTTATTTTTATTTTTTTCATTGTGCCACTTGTAGAGGCTTCCTATTTTGTTCCTAAATTCCATACCTTTCTCTCCACTTTTGTCAAGGGTAGGGTCCCCTTAACCCTCCTTTACCCATAATAAAAAAATAGGGGGTTATAAATACTTCTTTATGCACAAAAATCCATTCCAAACCTTAATTTAAAATAAAATCCATTGACTCCACTCCCATATTATGTCATGGTATGCACACTTCATTGTTGAAAACATGAAGTGATTCAAGGTGTTCATACCTACTTTGCAGGGCCAAAGCATACCTCCAAATTTCATGATAGGCCTCAAGGTTGGAATTTCATTCTATTATTCTCTGAAGTATTTCCACATATTCTCTTTTCAACATGTTCATTTATCCATCACCATATGCAATGAATTCATTGAGAGAGTGGCAGAAAAAGGGCAGTGTTCTCAACTTTATAGTGAGTTGTGTGAGATTGCAAAAATCTTCTTTAGTGGATCCTACACCGTTTTATCTTTCGTCATCTTCTTGAATGCTGATTTGATCTTCATTAGAAGGCTCAAGGATAGGATTTTCTTCAAGCATTCAAGAACCTTTTGAGGATGAAAACCCTGTGGTACAAATGATCTTCAGGATCTTCCTCCATAGGACAAATCTCCTCTTCTTCTTCCTTGTTATGAGTTGCTTCAAGTTTCTCGTACATCTCTTGTAAGGCTTTGGCATATTCTTGAGCTTCACACCTTATCTTGTATTTCCTTTGAATCCTTTCCAACAGCTCCCTACTTTCTTCTTCATTGGAAACACATTTTTTCTTTCCTTTGTCTAGATGTAGATTATTGCTTGAAGTAGGAGTCTCTTTTACCATCCTTGAATTTTCTCTTTTGTAAATACTAGTCTGGAACCATGGCTAATCAACGATCTTCTTTTCTCAATCACGATATTCTTCTTCTTCGTTGTCACTCATTGGTACTTCACTCCAATCTATAAATTTCTTCATTGTGTGGGAAACGAACATGACAGGGGTTCATTCCTTGATGGAGTCACCTTCAAAAATGATTTTCTTTGAAAAAAATTAATATATATCTTTCTTTTATTTTATGGGAAGAGATCCTTTTTGGGTGCACTTAGGAAAATCTTTCCTTGTGGAGTTTCCAACAACTTTTTGTGATAAAAAATTTAGGTGTACAAATTAAGTGTCTCCACCAATGTTCATGGGGCTACACCCCTCTGCATTGAATGGTATAACTCCCATTATTGAATGTAACTAATCCTAATCCTATCTAAATGTTGTGGGTGGCCAAATTGGTTGGGGATCACACAGGGATACTCCACTGAACCTATGGCAAAGTGCTTGTATAGGGATATGTTATCCTGTAAAATTGACAAGGGAAATTTTATAGGTAACCATGCCAAAATTTCATTTTGGTCCCCTGAAAAGGTCTATTAACATTCAAAATGGCCTAAAGGTTCCCTTCTGAAAATCAAGTTTTAAGAACTTAGCCATTTTTTCAGCCTTTTTGAGCTGGGCGCAAAAATTGTTGTGGCAACATCAAGAAAAGTGTGCCCCTTTGGCACCCTAAAAGGCATGTCAACATGACAAGAGTTGTGCCCCTAAGGCACTAAGAGTTACATGCCAGCATCCTCAAACCTTGCACCAAAGAAACGTGCTTAAGGCGTGAAAATTGATGTGTCAACACATAAGAATGTGCGCCCCCTTTTCTCCTTGGTGCTGAAAACGTTATGTTGACATCATCTTAAGTGTGCCATAGGTGCTGAAACCTCCATGTCGACACTTCACCAACCACACCAAAGGTGGTTGGTGGCACAATAAATGCCAGTTTTCTATATATAGGCACACTCAACCTATCATTTTCACAAATTAAAAAATGAGAAAAGTCTTTCCTCTACACTTGTCAGTTATCCTCGTCAGCCTCACGTGTCATTCCTCATGCTTATGGATCCCACATCTATCCTTCATCATTATATATATCTTAGTAAGTGGCTTTTACCCATCTTGTTGTTGTTTGTGGTTTTTATGTCATGTTAAGTGATTAGGATTGTATGTTAAATACAATGAACCTAAAAATAATTTAACAAACCAATCAGCCAACTGAAAACCCCTCTTCCCACTCCTTCCAGATCTACAAATCTGGGAAGGCTCTGCCTCTGAATAAACCATCCTTTGTATCTGAGAAGGCTCTGCCTTGCTGCAAATCCCACAAACCCTCTCTTTGACACTTTGTAAAAATTAAAAAAGGAGAGAAAAGGGTCATGCAAAGGGAAAAGAGATCAGACAATGCAAAAGTAGTCTTTTTCCTTTGGTGTGCTATCCTTTCATGTTGTAAACCCCACAGTCGTGCCAAGGTGCATTGTCCCTATATGTGACATATTCTTAACCTGCGCTAGGTATAAGCACTTAACAAATCTCCTCAAGGCACAGACGCATCCCAATCAACATCAACATTCGATGTTGTGTTCCCCAAATTTGTGCCCTTTATAAACCCTTTGGCACATTAAGCTCCTATGCAACACATTCCAAAACCATGCCTTGGGCACACTATAAAACCATGCAACATCATCTTTAGAAGCACCAGTTAGCAATTTTCCTAAGGCGTTGGCGCATGAACCTTAACACCAACACTACATGTTGTGTGTTCCAAACCCATGCCCCGCGCCTTTCTCTTTGGCGCTAATATATTTTTTTATAACACTCCTAAAAAGTGTGCCCCTCTATAATCCTTTGGCACGACTTTCCCCCTTTCAACACAGGCACATATTTTTACATGTTGGCATCCTCAAAAGTGCACCCAGCCTATTTAAGCCCCTATAACATGCTATAAACCTGTGCCTTGCACCTTAAGGCTTATAATAGCTCATTTTCCATTCTGCAAGCTATTATTATGAATAACATGATGGCTAACATGGCTCTTCTGTGTTGGAATTCTCGATTCTCCATGCAGAACAATAGCAGCCATCCTCGAGCTCACACATGTCTTCGTCAAGCAAGAAGCCAACTAAATCTAAAGGAAAAGCTAAGTTGACAGAGCAAGAAATGAAATACAAATATCAGAGAGTCAGGATGCCTGACTCACTTGTAGAGTGTAGTCTCGACATCAGAGACTCAGAGCTTGGGCACATAGATATGGATGACTTCTGGGAAAGAACCACAAAGGTTACCGGTGGCCCATGGATGGACAAACTGGTAGGCAGCGGGCTACACTTTGCAGCTGGACTCCCAGTAAGTGCTATAAACAATGAGTTCATCATGATAGTGGCCCATTGTTACAATAAAGACACAAGATGTGTCAAAGACAAGGAGGGCAAGGTAATCATTAACCTCACATCCTAGCACTTCGAAGTCATGTTAGGCATTCCTCACCATAGCCAGTATGTGGCAGTAAGCCAAGAAGACTGCATAAAGACTTGGACCGACAATGAGGACAAGTGCATGCAGATGATGAACGAGGTTTACCTAAAGAACAAAAAGGTAGCGAGCAGACGGCCACGCACCATCCACCGTAGTGATTTCTCAAAGGAGCTAAGTCATACCATCACTTTCCTCAATAGAATTTTTTTAACTTCCTGATGCCCACTACTTTCACAAATGGATGCTCAGGTAATTAGAGACCATGAGCAAGAATGTGCCTGAGCAATGTTTTGGTGGGGAGAGATTATCAGTGATACTATCTCGCAGCAACTCCAACAGGTTTCAATGACTGGGAGGTTCTATATGAACTCCTATGTCATATATTCTGTTTCCTCAGAGAGAGAGTACCCAGGACTGATTCAAAGTGGGGTATGGCCTCAAGTTAAGATATATGAGTACTACCGAGAGCTAAGGCTCAAAGCTAGTATCGCCTAGTTCAACAAGATCAACGACGCCTTCTTTTCGAGGTGATCTACCTAATAAGGCCAAACATGAGGCACGGTTGGACCAGCATGAGTGTGGTCACTACCACAAAGATGTGGGGGCTTTGTTTACACAACTCCTCACCTTCACATATCTCAGAGTTGTCAACTTCTTGGGAGAACCAACAAGGTTGCCAAGGTATGTAGGGCCCAAGTTGATCCTTCTGGAGCTCTTAAGGTAGCTAATTACATATCATGAAAAATGTATGAAAAGGAAGAAGGGTGGAACTCCTTTCCCCCTCACGGTTGGTAGATACACCTACGCCTCATTGGGTAAAGCATGGGAAATGTTTGCAGAGATGGAATTTCTCAACCTGAAGCATGATTTCCTGGTAAGGCCAACCTTCGACTGTCGGGCTTGCCTCCCCAAGGCAAAGATCAATCCCATCCATGTCCCAGAGATCGAGGACATATGGATAGACGTCAACCATGAAGTTGAAATCAGGTGAAAGGATCACTCCCATTGGCATTGGCAGAGATCATCCACTATGGAGTTTCCATCATCCCAAAATATTTCCAAGAAACTGATTAGGAAATTGATCAGGTTTACCTTGACACGGATGGGGATGATTGGCCATTTACAAGCATCGATAGAACCAAGGCACCCAAGACCATAAGAAAGGGTCCAAGTAAGACATTGCAACACACCAAACATTGGTGCAAACAAAATGGTTTCATCTACCTTGGGGTGGATTTCACTACTTCCCCCTTAGGAAGAGAACCTCCAAAGCTAGATCACTTGCCAAAGGGCAAAGGAAAGGATGAAGTTGGAGAATCAAGCAAGCAGGAGAAAGCTCCTGATAGCCCTCTTTCTACCTCAAAGCAAATAGTGGACTTAGTGTCCCCAGGAAAAGAAGAAGCGACAAATGTTCCAACGGACACATCCACTCAGGATGTTGTCCTGCTATAACTGAACCGTGGAGGTGCCCTCCATTCCCCTCTTCTACTCCTCTCCCTCCTCCTCCTCAAGTAACCACTCCTTTGGTTGTTTCTTCTCCTCTTGTCTTCCTCCCTTCCATCTCCCACTTCTTCCATCTTTTCCTCCCTTGTAGATCTATCACCTGGTATTCCCTCCATCCAACTACAGATCCCTTCCATCTCCACCTCCTTCTCCTCTCTTGTAGTGACTCTCGAGTCCTATAAACACTAGTGCATCAGACTCTCTATCCATGCCACCACCAAGTGTTTCCAAATTCTTCCCCAAGTCCACTACAGTTGCTCCCCCTTTCACCTATGTTTCCTCTTCTTCTTCCGATCCCGATCCCTTAAGTCCTGGTTAGATCTTCAACCACCTGAGTCAACATAAGAGGAAGGTCCCCATTACAGCTATGGACTTCTCCATCATTCTGATAAAGGAATCCAAGAATCAAAAAGCATTAACTTGCTTCTTAAAAAGTTCCTCGGGAGAAAGGGTCATGGAGATAGCCTATCCGGATCCCATAAAGAAGAAAGAAGATATGTCTCCTACAGACTTCATAGTGACTCAAGTCACAATGGGAACATCATCTGAAAGCCTACAAGGAGAAGCCTTGTCAGCTATTGATGCCCTCTGCAAGAAGCTACAAGAGGCCAAAGAGGAGAAGAGAGTGCTCAAAGAACAGAACAAACATCTCCTCCAAGCTTTGTAAGAAGATGGGCAGAGCTCCTCACAGAACTACTACAAAACCTATTCAAAGTCCTCGCTAAGAAAAATAGATGAATACATAAATATTGTTGAACAGGGTATAGCTATGTCATCCTAGATTGAGAAGATCCTCCAAGATGGTTAGGTAATGATTGGTAGGTTCACATTGCTACACCAAGATGTAACTCAAGGAAATAAAGAGCTACAAGCAGTAGTGAGCTCCCTTTCTAAGGAGTTGGATAACGCTAAGTTGCAGTAAGGAACATTCCAGACCATGGTCAACTGTTCGGCTAACGACCTGTTAAAGGTCGGCGTTATCGATCACCCACGGGCACATTATAAAGCTCTCACTACTTTAGATTACTGGGTTGATCAAATGGAATTCATCCTGGAAAGAATCAAAAAATTCAAGGAAGAAGCCTTGGATGCACTACACAACATGGAGAAAATAGTTGTAAAGATGTATCCTAGATTGCTTAGTGCATCTTATGAGTTAAGAGAAGCAAGATGACACATTTCAGCTCTTCAAGGCTATTATCTCTCAAGGTCTAGCGCAAGATGTCACTTTGATTGAGAGTCCATCAAATACCTCTTAGCCTCGCCGTGACTTTATACGCTCTTTGATTGATGCAAATGAAGAATACGCTGATTTTCCCGACAAGATCAAAATGAGAAAGATACTTGTGAAGTGATTCATGACCATTTCAAAGGTCCTGATCACTATCAACTTTAGAATATAATCAGCAAGTTCGCATAGTATCAGGCGCAGTGCCACATTGACTCTCCTAAGCCTCAGCTAGAAGCTAAATTGAGCCGAGAGGCAATGATGAATAGATTTCTCCGAGGATGGATTTTCCATTTTTGTAAAATATCTAAAAGCATGTTGGCACATGCGATGACATCATCCATGTTGCACCATGGGATGTTGTCATCCTAAAATTGCCCCAAAGTCAACTTTTGACTTTTAGATATTTTGTAAATAAGTGGTTGGCTTCTTTTTGTCTTCTTTCTCCTCCTCCTATAAATACTGGAATACTTGTTTTATTCAAGGTGGATAGTTTTGTATGAAAAATAGAAGTGAGGAGAGAAAGACTTTGTACTTTCTTGTAACAGAAGAAAATATTAATACATACATTGAGACTTTGTGCTGAATTTATGTGTTATGTGCATTAGATCTCTCTTAAGTTAGATTTGTGTTCCTTTTCTATTGGATTCTTTCTTTCTTTTGTCATTTATTCATCAGTATTTCTTTATTTGTTTATGCGAGTAAGTTTGGCTCCGTTTACTACCAGCCCAAAGCGTAGACCTTCTGATCGTTCTATCTTGGAATTCTTTTCTTTTCTCCCTTCAGATCTATCCTTCCTCCGTTCTTCCCCTCTCACATTTTCATTCGTCATTCGGAACTACCTCTACTGGGATGAGATCCCAAACCCCATAAAGGTAGAATACTATAAGACTTACATAGTTCCGCTAGTAGAATAAATAAACCAATTTCGCTTTGCTGTCTCAAAGAGGGGCTATATGCCCTACACACTGATTGCTTGGCTCTGTTTCCCACGATCTGCCCATACAACAGATTTTCAAACCAACTTGGGATACAAGGGAGGAAATTATAGTGTTGAAGAGAAAAGGCTTTTGAAATTATTCAAGGAATATTACTATCGTGATAGATTGTAGAGACTCACACCATAACTAGAGTAGTTCAACATCTAATATAGAGGAAAGCAATAATGAAGTGGTTAGTGAGACAAATAAAACCCACGTAGACACACAGGTTCTTTAAGGCTTATTCATCGAAGATACAAAGCTTCTCTTTGATCACCATGCTTATAAAGTGCATATAAGAGGGAAATAGAAGAAAAATAAGAAAGGGAAAATAGAATAAGTGTAGCCTTTATTTCATGTGAAGTGATGAATACAAAGCTTTAATCCATCTACCACAATTCACAATGCTATAGAGTAGAAGTTCTTCAAAATTCTAAATCCTTTGAATGGGGAAGCCATCCCAATTTATAAAATTTGAGTTGACCTTTTCCTCCCTCACATGAATCTTCATTTCCGTATTCTACTTGTGACTTTTCATTTTCCCCCGAATTCGATGTATTTCTCTTATAATTTTGAGAAAATACTTTTACAATTTTAAATAAGTCACTTAAGTGAATAAGATGAAATACAATGATGAGGCCCAATGAAGAATTAGAATGGAGAGAGAAATAAGGGAGGGAAAAGGAGAAGGAGAGAAGGGATGAAGGGAAATCACTCCTCATGACAAACTACTTGAATGCCTTGATGCAGTCATGAACTTTGAGCGAAGATTTCTGACACTGGTGATCCTCCACACTGATGAAGATTTCTCCTTGAATAAATTTGAATAATTTTCCCCATCCAGTGATGACCACAAACTCTATGATGCTAGGACCCCTGAACCATTAGATAAGTGTTTAAAAAAATTGTTTGAGACTTTCCCAAAGTGAATTCAAGATGACTCATAGACCATGCTCGTGATGATTCTCTGTGACATTGTTATGTTCTACTTGCCTCTGGAATGATATATATGCTTGCATAAGTGATGAGTACATCATTGAGACCATGATGGATGTCTTGTTCTGTAATATGAGATGATTGTTCCAAACCACGTAAAAAACCACCATCTCTTCATGATTGATCACACCTAAGAAAATAAACCAACATGTGCACTTGAAATTCATGTTTCATTAATGCTTACTACACTTGGGAAGAGTAGCTTAATATTTTTAGTAAGTGACATGTAAAATGCTTCACGAACTTCAACCGCAGCTACCAACTCAATGTCGACTTAAATATGTTTCCTTTTTAAAATCTTCCCTCTTGAATGGCTTGTTATTTTTAGTAAGTGCCTATGAGACAACTTACTATTTTTGTTTAAAAGTATGAAAATTCAGCTCTTTCGAACCTCAATTGGATATGAAAACTCAAATTCCTTCTTCTCCTGTGTTCCCTACACCTTAGAATAATCCAAATCAAAACAAATTACACACACATAACACAACATGTACCATGGTTCACCCAATGTGGGCTACGTCCACCAAAGATAGAGATCTCATATATATAATATAACAAGAGTACAAACCAACTCTTTAATACAAGAGTACAATGCATCTCTCAAGAGTATATCCTCTCCTCCAGATCTCTAAATGGATCTCCATGAGTGCACTACAACCATGCCTCCAAACACCACCAACATATCTCACATAACTAGGAACTATTGCATCTCTGAAATGCAACCAAGCTCTCTGTGAATCTACAAACAAGACCTCTCACATGGGTCTACCAATGTGTAACCATATATGTGCACCAAGAAGTAAGTCTCTCCTCCATCTCACTACATCTAGCCACTGCAAACAAGAAGACAACCTCCTCTACAATATCTGGATACTATCTATATCCACAAGCTCTCCAATGAGCTACAATACTAGATTCCTATGGATCAACAATACAATATGATCTCATGGATCTACAATACAAGATCTCACAACAACCTATGGATCTACAATACAAGATCTCACAACAACATGTGGATCTACAAGATGAAATACTATGTGCTTTTGCATACTATGCAAGCCATTACATTTAGATAAGATAATACAAAGGAAATACAAAAGAAGACATAACCACCTTCTCACCATTCAGATGTACTGTTATTTCCTTCTGTCCAACTTCTCTCCATTGAAGCTTTGTCTTCATGCAACCTTTTTCTTCTTTTTCTTCTTCTTCATCTTCAACCAAGGAGAATTAACATTCTTCCTCTATCCTTATTCTAACCCTAGTTTTCTAGCTTATATAAGCTTATAAAAACTTAGGGCACCTTAGCTATGCATTTACAACCTTTAGATCAACTTTATAACAAAGTTAGATCTAATTCCCGTGAGTTAAATATAAACTTTCACGCACAGGTAACATGTGTCGGTCGACCTTTGTGTTATGTCGATTACCCTACCATCGGTGTCGGTTACCTAATGTTGACCGTTGGTTACCTTACCTGACAGCACATGATGGTTACCCTGACCGATGCCGCTATTGGTTCGAGTAAACCAACAAGGTGTAAATCATGCTAACTGTGAAGCAATTCAGCTCCACAATCCTAACAATCTCCCACTTGGAGATAAATTGTTGAACTATGTACATATACATGTACATCACCATCCTCTACATACCGTGAAGACCATCTATTCTTTATATCAACAATTCTCTCAAATGAAATCAGGAAGATTAAA
Source organism: Taxus wallichiana var. yunnanensis (assembly GCA_018340775.1). Classification (NCBI taxonomy): domain Eukaryota; kingdom Viridiplantae; phylum Streptophyta; class Pinopsida; order Cupressales; family Taxaceae; genus Taxus; species Taxus wallichiana. Next base: position 63,196,992 of record CM031233.1, read on the forward strand.
CCATCTTCTAAAACCAAGAAGATAATAAACCTGTGACTTACCATATACCTACACAAAGCTACTATTGATCCATGATAACCGAGCTATCCATACATCAAGCTCCCACTAAATCATAACACCAAGCCTCTCATGCAACCTAAGCCACCATGACTAACACACTGCAAGAGCTCCCACTCAAACTGAAATATTGAGCCTCTAACACATCCATAGCCATACCTATAAAACCAACCATGTTCTCCAACCATCTATCCATGTCTCCATGTAACCACCAATGCAACTGACCAAAGACAAGTCAAAATGGAATATGCGTAAGAAAAACAAGATCCTGGGTCAAGACAACCCAAATGAGTTCTACATGCAACCCGTGGTTAATTACTCCACAACACCTGCACAACTCAAAGAATCCAAATACTGCATTCTACAAATCCAACCCTGCATAAACAACTAGCATGTCCAAGACAACCATCCATAGATAACATATCTATCAAGGAGTAACATAGTAACAAGAGGAAATACAAACATCCCCTACTCATGCTCAAGGCATCTAAACCATGCTCATAGGCATCCATGTGCAAAACAAATATCTGCATCATCATAGACTCACAAAATAGAATCTATCCACATGTATAAACTTACCATATACATCCATCCATATCATCAGGCTCTCCAGAAGCTCCAAGTCTCTCACCGACTAACTCCAAAGCCATATATGAATCTTGTGCTCATCAATGTCAACAACAACAACCTGTTAACCATGCTACTAATAATTAGTGCAAATACCAAAAAAATGTCATCAACCTACTACACAACCATCAAGATGAAAGAAAACAAGGGCAACATCAATAAGATGTAAATATACATTGTTGTCACACTAGTAACTTGTAACAAACAAGATTTTCCTTCTTTACCCTTCAATGTCAATAACATTTCTCTCTCTTCTTAACCTAACTGAACAACCATCAACTCAAAATCCCATAGGGATATCCAGCACTATAAATAAAACTAGAAGTGACGTCATCATGCAATAAACTCAAAATACTTGCAAAACCATGACTGTCCTCCAAAACAACTTGTGCCTCATGCCACACAAAAATGTAGCATACTCCTCTCACTCCACATGTGCATATATGTCCAACCTGCAATGCCAATAACCATGGCTTGTCTCCCACTTAACCTGAACTCCCCTACACTGCTTCTAATCACCAAGCTCAAAAGCTATATATGTAGTGAGAAATAAAATAGATGAAAGAAAATATAAATTGATTCCCTTCTTATCAAAGAATACTTCTACATCACAGAAGTTTGGACTTCTTGTGAAGTAGGTGAATCAACTTCTTTTCATCTATGTACTCAACATCTTTCATTATTACAACTATGTCTAAACATGACTTTTCATTGAGGATCCCATCCTTAGACTAGATATCCTTGTCCTCAAGATTCCAACATATCCCGGAAATAAAATTCAAGCTCACCAAATATCCATGGTGCAAATTTTATTTTGCACACAATCCAAACATAATATTAGTTGCTCCAAATGAAAGAAATAAAACATGAATCATATAGAGATACTTGACTCAAAGTCTCACTAGACTAACCAAGCCAACTCCATCCTCTTTTTGATCAAACATTGAAGTGATCTACATTTGTTTTTTCTGTACACATTGTGCAAGAAACCTCGATCCTCCAAAATAGGACACTAAACCATCCATGCCCTCTTCTACTGTAAGAAACCCTGTGCAAACTTGTTGTCATAGAGACCGACCATGGTTTGTTGACCGGTACCGGTTACCCTCTATGACCGATGTCGATTCCCTGACCGACATCGGTGCTGTTGGAATGAACACAATGCCACAAATTGGCATAGGTCACCAAACTAGGTGCCTACTCGACCAAAGTCGATAGTTGTGTTGAGCCAGTCATTTCAAGAAGCACCCAAATCTTGTACAAAAACTTAACAACAATAATACATGCAATAAAACTGCACCAAGATGAAATACATCACCTTACCAACACCAAGATACTCAACCGCATCTTCAACTGAAGAACATGCTTCTTCTGATGGAAACCCATCTTCATTCTGTGCTACTATATTCTACTTCTCTAATGAAGCCCATGCATCTAACTACACCAAAGGATGCATAACTGCTCCTCTATCTCATACTCATATCTGCAATCCCAAACATGCATGTGCAACCAAAATAATACAAGCACTATAATACCAAGGTAATAAAACCATACCTCTATAACCGGATCTACAATCTGACCAACATGTTTGTGCCTCCAAGAACCAGGGACACCTCAAGCAAAAACAAGATACATTCCATGCATCTTCTCAATTTCTTCAGATCTGTGATTTTTTGTTTAAAACTAAGTTTCTCAATAACCAACCACGGTCACCCACCCTATAACCGACCATGGTTACCCTATAACTAACCACACCATGTAACCATTGCCAACATTGGCCACCTAACCGACGTCGGTCATTGTATTCTCCAACAACCTCACATTTCTAGCTTCCACTTGAGATTTAAATATCTTCTACAATTTTCACATCAGGAAAAACAAACACTCTCTCATACACTTGTCAATAAACCACTAACAATATATCTGAAGCAAAACCTTGCTCTAAAATAACCAAGCTCTCTTATTAGTTGGGAATTGGGATTCATGGAATAGTGCTATGATTAATAACAAACAAAATCATGCACACATGATCTAAACAATTCCCCAAAATCTACAATAGTGGAAGTATAAACTAGAATAATCCAAATCAAAACAAAGTACACACACATAACACAACATGTACCATGGTTCACCCAATGTGGGCTACGTCCACCAAAGATAGAGATCTCATATATATAATATAACAAGAGTACAAACCAACTCTTCAATACAAGAGTACAATGCATCTCTCCAAGAGTATCTCCTCTCCTCCAGATCTCTAAATGGATCTCCATGAGTGCACTACAACTGTGCCTCCAAACACACCCAGATCTCACATAACTAGGAACTACTGCATCTCCCACTGTGCAACCAAGCTCTGTGAATTTGCAAACAAGACCTCTCACATGGGTCTACCAATGTGTAACCATATATGTGCACCAAGAAGTAAGTCTCTCCTCCATCTCACTACATCTACCACTGTAAAACAAGAAGACAACCTCCTCTATAATATTTGGATACTATTTGTATCCACAAGCTCTCCAACGAGCTACAATACTAGATTCCTATGGATCAACAATACAATATGATCTCATGGATCTACAATACAAGATCTCAACAACATGTGGATCTACAAGATGAAAGACTATGTGCTTTGCATACTATGCAAGCCATTACATTTAGACAAGACAATACAAAGGAAATACAGAAGAAGACATAACCACCTTCTCACCATTTAGATGTACATGTTATTTCCTTTTGTCCAGCTTCTCTCCATTGAAGCTCTATCTTCATGCAACCTTTTTCTTCTTTTTCTTCTTCTTCATCTTCAACCAAGGAGAATTAACATTCTTCCTCTATCCTTATGTTCTAACCCTAGTTTTCTAGCTTATATAAGCTTAGACAAACTTAGGGCACCTTAGCTATGCATTTACAACCTTTAGATCAACTTTATAACAAAGTTAGATCTAATTCCCGTGAGTTAAATATAACTTTCACACACAAGTAAACCGGTGTCAATTACCCGATCATTTGGTTACCCCGATCTTCGACGACGCCGGTTACTCGATCGGCATTGATTACACTCTTAACCGGCACGGTTCCATCGAGTAAACCAAAGAAGGTGTAAATCATGCTAATTGTGAAACAATTCAGCTCCACAAAAAATGGGGTTTCTTTTCTGCAAAAGATCCTTGTTGTGAACAAGAGATTTGTTATTGATGTTTTACATCCTTTGAAAATGGTGAATACATAAAAACCTCGTCTCAATCTATGACCTAGGTTTGCAAGTTATTTTGATTTCTTTGTCTGGGCAAAGAATGAGGGCTTTCAAATGAAAATATTTGTTTTTCTCTTCCATTTTTTGTTTCTTCAATAATTTTTTTTTTCGAGATCTTTATATCCTTAACATGTGAAGGAATTTATGGAGCTTCAAGAAGAGTGTCAAGTTCTCTATAATGTTTCTTGGTGAGTTTCACGGCTGATAATGGAGAGGCATGACAGCTTAGTTAGTTTTTGCAATTTTTGGTCCAAAGCTTCATGGATGGGTCTACCTTTGGATAAATGGAAGAAAGGGAAATCAATTTACACGTCATTTTAGGTTACAACACTTGGTGGTCATTCATGCGTTGTGAGGATAGTCTTCTGCAAGCTCCTAGGGGCTAAACTAGCAATGCGGAGGGTCCTATGGGTGATAGTGGGCTAAAAAGGGTTGGGAACATTTTAATGTTCCCTATCTCCCTTTTTTAAAGGGGTGAAAGGGACATGAAAATGGACCAAGATCCTAGATTTGACACGTTTCCTCTTGAAAATTTGGATAAGTGTTGAACGCGTTCCTTGAGCCAACTTGTGATGGCGATAACTCGAGCTCTCGGATGAGTTCAAAGGCAAAATTTTATATGATATTGACTGAAAAACACTCAAAAAATTAAATGGTAATAGTGTGGAGCACCATTTCTAACTGAATCACCTTAAAATTCCCCATTTTTTCGATATCACCAATTGTTATACTGGAAAATGAGTTGCCTAGGAAGTGTATGATGTTTCATGAGGTCTCATTTTTCCACCATTTAGGGCATGGAAAATACCTTCCATAGGTACTTTTTTGGGCTCTTGAATATTTACGAAGCTCCCATAATCCTTTCTTAAATCTCAAGCACTCCTTCGCGATGTATGTTCCTTTAGGCCCGAAAACCCACTTTTATTGAATTAACTCCAAAAAGGCTCTACCAAATTGATCCCAATGCCTCCAAATCCTTTAGGAAATTTCAATCCTCCTTTGTTGATGATACATTGCCCTTTTTATCCACTTTCTATTTTTAGTATGCCTCGCCATGGACAAATGTTATTTTTAGTAAGTGCAATGCGGGTATCGATTGCAAGAAAACAATTCTTATTCCGAGGTTCCACACTCCAAATTTTGGGTAATTCCTTCATCCGAACAAGTGAGAAAATAAGAATTTCATCAATGGGGGTAAATAATGATAAAAACATAGCCCGCTAGAACCTTGAGAAGTGGATAGGTATCTTGATACCTTTTTCATTGTTATTTTTCATGTGATAGGGAAAATGCCGATGAAAATTAGTCCTCCATATTCCTAAAAAATAGGGACTTCGTGGCGTGAAAACTAGTTCATGCAAAACTAGATTTTTCAATGATCATTCCCTCTAATTTTCACACGATTTTCACCCACTGGAACCTTGAGAAGTGAAGAGGTAGATCATTTCCTTTTTCATTGTTGTTCTTCATGGCAGACATTAATGGAGTCTTCAATCTTCAAATATCATCGAGGTGGTGATGGAGGATATTGAATTTATTTACAGCAATTGAGAATGAGAGGGAGGCTAGGAAAAAGCATTTAGGAAATGAATTTTAGGCGTATGGAGGACAAAGAGGCACATGTAGGGTTGGGTGCATTTTACTATACCCTATGTCCCTTTGATAAAGGAATGAAAAGGACACAAAATGCACCAGACTCTGGAGCTAACACGTGTCGACTTCAAGAATTGGCTAAGAATGAGAACTTAAGAGAAAACTTGTGAAGGTCCCCAATGAAGTTTCAAGGTAAAATTTTATATTAATTTGACTAAAAATTACCTTTTGAATCCAATTATATGGGGTATTAGTTCTTGATTTTTCCATTTGAGCCCGAAAATTTGTATTTTTTTCTAGATCCATGATTAAGCATGAGAAAAACTGGATGTAAACATATTGAGCCAATATTTTGTGAAAATTATGATTCCACCATCTTGTATATATATAAAATACCTTTCTGATGATGTATTTTTTAGCTCCTAAATCCTTATAGAACTCCCAAAATTGCTTCTTAAAGCTCATGTGCTTTTTTAACATTGTTTGTGTCTACTGCTATGCCCGAGAACCCGAATCGATAAACCTACCCCAAAACTTCTAAATATTCCATGAATATTCAAAAATATTTTCCTTGATGTTCTTAGCCCTCTATTTATCTCCATGTTGATTTTTTCTCTTTGTTTCTCTCTAGGGGGACGCACTAGTCTAGGGAAGGTCGGTGGTAGCCTTCCCAAAACTACCTAGAATTGGCATTCTTCAAGAACTCCTAAAATCACCTAGGGGGATTGACTTGAATTTCCTAATTCACCAGGGGACTAATTTAACATTCACTTGGGGTCATTATACTAACTAGGTAAGGAAAATGTTAGAGGATGGACTTTTCTGGGGTGTTTTGGAAGGTATGGATTTGAAAGTCTAGACACTATGATATAGGTGTCTTCGCCTTGGATGTATTTTCCCCTTGAAAAAATATTGGAAAACAATAACCATCAGAATACTCTTTAAATCATTGGCTTCCACAACCTTAGTAGCACCTAAGAGAAGCGTGTCATTAGCAAATTGGCTAGGGGTGAGAAGGAGTTTAGTCGTAATCTTAATACTTGAAATTATAGCAATTTTCTTAACAACTTATAAAGCACAGTTTAAAGTATCAACCATTAGAATAAAAAGAAAAGGTTATAGTGGATCACCTTTCCTACTACCATGGATGTTATTAAATAATCCTTCTAGAATACCATTAACCATAATTGAGAAATGGTGAGAAGAGACACAACTAAATATCCGGTTGCACCATATGTCACGAACCCAAATTTTTAAGCACTATAAGTAGAAAGGCCAACCTGACATGATCGAATGCTTTTTGCATGTCTAATTTGAGAATCATCCCTACTATTTTGGAGTATTGTACTGATTGGATGGCTTCATGAACAACTATGACACCACCTTGGATCAATCGGCCTCTAATAAAACCATTTTGTTATTGGAGATAAGCATATTTAAAAAGGGCTTAAGTCTAAAGAACTAACATTTTGGTGATTATTTTATAGGAAGTGTTACAAAGACTGATAGGCCTAAAATTGGAGACAAATTTGGAGCCTAGAGATTTAGGGGCCAAAGTTATGAATGTGTTATTCCATTCTTTCAAAAGAGAATCATTCCTTTGAAATTCATTAACTACCTCAAAGAGATCTTCCTTAATGATTTCCCAATAAGTTTGAAAGAAAGTAACAAGGAAACCATCAAGACCAAGGGATTTATCTCCTTTCATAGTGAAAATGGATTTATGGATTTCCTCCATGGAGAAAGGTTATGTAAGCTTTCCATTTATTTCATCTGATATAAGCTTAGGAATGTGATGCAAAGATTTCAAATATCATGTTCTCCACAAGGGGGCTTCTTCTTAGAGAAGGTTGGAATAAAAATTTATTAGCTCCTTAGAAATATCCTCTTCAACATTCAAAAGCTTACCATTTGTAGAAAGAATTTCCTTTATTTTATCCCTACTATTGTGTTTGGAAGTTGTAGCATGGAAAAACTTTGTATTCTGATCCTCCTGTTGAAGCCAAAGAGCCCGAGATCTTTATCTATAATACACCTTTTAACTAGTGTGTGGTGATATTCACTCGAAAAGAGAATTTGTGTTGATGAAGAGAAGTAATTCTTCCAAATTTCTCAATATCAGTAGCAACTTCTAAGATCTTTTGGGAGAGTTGTTTCTTTCTAACATGAATATCCCCAAAAAAATTGACCTTCTAAACTTTTAATTTCTTCTTAACCGCACTAAGCTTCTTAGCAAATATATACATAGTCATGCCCTATATATCCACCTTCCACTAGATCTCAATTAGATTATCCAGATTATGATTCTCGAAGCCAAGCCAACTCAAACCGGAAGGGAGGATTTTTGTTTTTATGAGAAGTTGTTGCACTTAATAATAAAGGGTTGTGATTGGATGTAGCTTTGGGGAATGCACTTAGATAGAAGTAAGAGAATTGTAGGATCAGTCCATACCAAGAACTCTATCCAACTTACTTTGGATATGGTTTTGGTCAATTCTATGGTTCGATAAGGTAAAAGAAGCACCATGCATATCAAAATAACAAAACTCACCTTTCTAGTAAATTCACTGAAAGATTCCACTACCTGAAATAACTCGGAGAACCACCTTGCTTTTGAGAAGGGTGGAGGGTGGCATTGAAATCACCCGCTATAAGCCAAGGGATTTGTTTACAACTATTTCTAAATTTCATAATGTCTCTCCAAATGATTTCCCTTTATGTTTCGAGGTTTGGTGCATAGAGGTTGATAGTAATCCAACCAGTATCAACCCTTATTTATTGAAAGAACGTGCCCATAAAATGGAGAGTTATGATAATAAAATCTCCATAAAGGACTTGTAAGTTCCAAAAAATTCAAAGGCCTCCATATTTTCCAAAGGAATCTTGTGAGGCAAAAAGGTAGAAGGGCACTGACCTAGAAAGGTGCAATCTTCCTAAGCTTTGTTTCTTGTAGCATGATGATGTCCAAGGAATATTCAACCTGATATCCTTTAGGAATATTTTATTTTAGGGAGAGTTAACTCCCTAATATTCCAAGAGATTATATTCATTTTTAGATATGGATTTTCTCCCACCATCCAAAGTGAGAGTACCTTGTGTGCCTTGTGTAATATTTTGTGTTGATTCCTATCGAATCTTTACTTGAGTAGTAGGCCTACCTTTTTGTTTATTAATACCCACATCAATATTTTTATTACAATTTCTTCTAGTGATTGAGGCTAATTGAAGTCCCCTAAATCCACTAAAGAAGGTGAGGGGAAGGAAGATTGTTCCTATATGTAGAGGACAAGGGTTGGAGAAGATGGGGTGGAGGAGAAAGCTTCAACGAGAGGGGAAATATGGAAAAAGTGAGAGAGTAGACTGCGGAGGGAGTTAGATGGAGTACAAGATGACAAAGGAGGGATGGGGGAAGCTTGCTCGGGAGGAGGATTACAAGAGGGGATTTTACCATCTTCAAGAATAGAAAAGGGGTTAGGTGTCAACTTCTAAGACAATTTAGGGATGAATTTTCTTTCTTATTTAAAGAGATGACTGAGTTTTTTTATTAGGGGTGGTTTCGATGGACAAGTCGGGCTTTATGTCCAATACTCTTACAAATTGAGAAATTTTGGGGATATATTCATATTCAATAGGTTGAGACCATACGCCAAAATCTGATAGGAGGTATATGGATTTGGGTAAAGGGCCACTAACATCAACATTAACACAAAAACGTGTGTGAATAAATATATTTTTAGCCTTATTAGCTTGATTAATTTCGATGAGAGTACTTAAAGAAAGATAAATACCTTCATTAACAACATGATCTCAAAATTCCATAGGGATACCTAAAATATAAACCCAAACCGGAGTGTGTGTCATGGTTTCAAGATGTAGATTGAAGCCCGAGGTCCATTTACATAGATAGGATCCTCTTTTCTAAAGAACCATAGTTCTCCAAGGAGAGCATGAGAAAAATCCTCCTTTAGAATAAAGGTTGAACATGATGAATCCATTTGGCATGGTCACAATCTCAAGAGAGCCATAGGAGCCCACTTCAAGCATGCCCATTTTTAATGTCCTCCAAGGGGTTCCGGGACCCATAATCTTTCCTATCGAGACAAATCCCATGAGGTTGTAGCAGTAGTGGTGATTTAAGAGGGGATCAGAGGGACGTGGTCCCATCAAGGAAAGATGGTTATAACTTAATGTAATGGGACACCAAAGGGGTCATAGCTACCACATTATTCCACGCCTTAGGATGAGGACTTAGAGAAAATCCACCTACGGGGGTCAAGTAGGGATTAGACACTGGACCCAAGGGTCTAACATGGTCGTAGGGAGGGCGGTTCAAAATTCAAAATCAGTGAGTGGGAAAAAACCAACATCCTTAATAATTATTGATTCAATAAAATCTTATTATTTTATTAAAATTTGAATGCAAAGATCTGTTGTAAATGATATATAATGAAATATAAATGCTAAACAATTTATTTAATTTTAACTATGAAAGGAAATGAGAGGGGTAAGGTACTTATCTTATTTTGTTTATCCCATAGTGAGTTTGGACTGGAAAATATGATGAAATAGAAGCACATATCGTCACAAAAGAACCAAGTAAAAACATAGCAAAGGTGGAAATGGTTGGACTGGGGTGCTTAGAGAGGGATAGGGGATCTAGTAGGTGCCCTAGGACTATTTTGGGAACTTGGGTCTATAGAAAAGGTCAAAACCTAGTTCGATATGGTTGTTAGGGCTTCACACTTGTTCTCCTTTGGTCACCTTTATGTCGCACTTGGATCACCGAGGTACCTGTAAACCTGCACACAAATATCCTCCTACAAAACCCTAAAAAAACATCAAATCCTAAAAAAGAAAGATGCAAAATGAGGGTTAGATTGTCCTCAATTGTCACAATGGTGAACTTATGACTGAGCGTTGTACTACATCTCAGACCTAATGTAGTTTTGTGTGCTTGTGTGTGCAATAATGCTCCTAGGTCGCCCTTGCGCCAATGACGCCAAGATAGTGGGTGATAGCTAGATAAAATGTAAATGTGTGGATGGAATAGAATAAAACTCCCCTTCCTATGCAGTGTGTATGCAGAATAATGTGCCCAAATGTAGTCCCTTTGATAGATAGCTATCCCTTGATAAGAATTGTCCACCCTTATAATGGTATGTATGTTGTGTTTATATAGGGATCTCTTATTTGAATTTCAACACTAATGACCCGACATGCCAACTAGTACCTCGAGATATGAGAGGGAAACCAAAAATACTAACCTCAAATGTCAAAAATAAGATCAAACATAAAGAGGACATGAGTTCCTAGGATGGACAAGAGTGCCTAGCGCTAGTGTATAGTCTTGGGAGTTAGTGCCCAGAGACAAGTGACAAAAATGAGTGAGGATTGACAAACATGGATCCATGTGACCTGACTAGAACTATGTGTATGAGTGAAAAGTGTGAAATATAAAAGCACTAAAAACAAAAAGATAGGTGGATGGACTATGGAATGGGTCATCGTTGAATAATTTTCTTACGCAACATCCATATATAAAATAGCATACCTTGCAATATAGTAAATAGTAGTAAGTGCATGATTTTGTGTCTACATTTCCCCCACTTTATGTTGGTGAGTGAAAGCTTGGTAACATAAAGTAGATAGAGATGCATACCTAAGAGAAGTCTAGAGAATCCCATGTCATTGAAGTATGCACAAAGTGTGGTAGAAGTATGTGATTAATGAGAACATGTAGCGTGGCAAACCATGGATCAGCGTGTCGATCCATGTAGCATAATGAGAGATGTGGGACCATTATGAGGAGCGTTAAATGAGATTGATGATTGTGATGTTAAATGATTGGAGATTTTTATTTTTGTTGTTGATGAAGATGTGATGGGGTAGGGAGTGATCAATTCCCAACTCGATTGTGTGTGTGTGAAAAACTAAGGATTTGGGCATCCTACCACCAGAGGAAGAGTGTAGGGAGAGATCTAGTTTTACCCTCCAACTTTAACTACATCCTCAAAAGATCTAGTTGCTGCAGATGAACAAAGACCAGATTTTGTTGATTTGGATCCATTTTGATTAAACGTGATAACCCATATAAGAGAAATATAGGAAAGGCAATGACGTCTCATTTCCCCACTCCATGAAGTGTCGCCAAAATGTGTATGTGATGCCTTTCATGTTAGGTCATCTGGAAGTAGTCACAAAATATAAAATAACTTCCCATGTTAGATCATTTGGGAAAGTGGTGATGTAACTCCCAAGTTAGGTCATCTGGGAGGATAAATGCATTGTGTTCTTATCAATTGGTTGATTTGATTTATGTTGTTGAGATATGAATATATGTGATTTATTAATTGGTTACTCATGGAGATATTTTATGCTTATTGCCCCTAGGTTAGGTCATTAGGGGGATTTTTAGAAAGTAATGTGAAATGTCATGGTGTACAAGTAAATGTTCAATAATGATGGGTTAGAAATGTAGATTGATCACGTAATGGTGCAAGGGGAATTATAAGATGACCCCAATTGTATGCCCCCTTTTGGTGAAAGGGGAGTGGTGATGAAAATGAACGTTGAGCCAAAAGTAAGTGTGTAATGATATAATGGAGAATGTATGATAAATATCACAAAAGTGTGTGTATATCAAATGGAAACGATGTCAAGGAGAAATATTATGTGTGAAATGTGTATGATATGGTAGTAGGAAGAATTCTAAAAATAATGACGTGAATGGGATAGAAATGGAGTAAGGACACTCAAGATATGATTGAAATTGTGTAATGTGTATTAGTTAAGAAAATGAGCACAAATAATGACCATAGTAAGGTAGGTAATGGAAAGTTACTATAAATAGTAATGTGAAAAAGTGAATAGGCAATTCATTTGATTATTATGCTAGTGTGATTGTGAGCTCTGGGTGTGCAAAGATGCCTCAAGTGAGAGCACCATAATTGAGTCAGTTTGAGATGGTGGCAGTAGTTGTGGCATCACATATGACAATGGAGCTAGTAAGTGTGATTTTTTTAAATGTGTTGATATTAGTCATTTTTGATGAATTTTCACAAAAAAAATGTTTTTGAATTTCTCGGTGACATTTTGACCTAGACAAGAGTAGTGAAGGTGTTAATGATCCTTGGAACACTAGATCCAAGCATGGGTGCTAGTGACCTGCTCCTAGGTGCCCTAGTCCTACTTATGGGTGCTTTGGCATCCCAGAAGGCTTGGGTTGAGCCTAGAGTGTTGTAGATGTGAAAATTGATGTGTGTTGATGTTATAGGTAGGTGTGTTTGCATATGTATGATGTTCTAACATCATGTTTTTTATTGTTTTGTGGTGTGTAGAGGGACATCCATTCAAGAGAGTTTCGTGGTGGCTGACACTTGAGTACATTACTAGGATTAGGGTTGTCAGATGATGAGTGGGATGTTCTAGACCATGCTAGCTTGCAACACATAGCAAGGATGGGGATGTGCCCCATAATATGCCTATGATCACAGCTTTGTGTGAGAGGTGTGTAGATACTTGCACTTTTTGGTTACCTACAGGGGAGATGATAATGACTCTAGAGGATGTGTATCACATACTATGATTTCTATCATTGGTGAGAGGGTTTAGGTGATGGTCATGGATGATGCACAAAGGTAGATGAGGGTTGTTAGGTAATATTTTACGGGGACTTGAGTTCATATTGAGGTCCATATTATCATGGATGTTATTCTAAGATCAAGGGTTCCACGATTGTGGAAGTTTATTGTCATCATGATTACTTCACCGATTGTGGAGGGTGGTGGTGTAGGCATCTTATATAAGATGTATGACATTTTCATTGGATAGAGGAGGATATCATGAGGTATTTCTGGGCATGATGTCTATTGGACCACATGTACATCTATAAATATTTACATAAAAGGAACACGAGGGAGGTATTGGAGATACTATATTTTGTTACATGTATGGACCTATGAGCATATTGTGGTACTAAGGCTAGTTGGTGGACCACGAGGAGAGTGGGTGAGGCTGGATATATTTGTTGGGAGATGGGTAGGTGTTCATGGTAGGAAGATGGATATAGATACCTATAGAGTGATGTTAGATCGTATGGGGCCAAAGGCTGTGATATGGAGGCCATACCAAGACTAAAGGGGATGGCCATAAGATGCGAGTAGAGCTATAATGCATTCAACGGAATATATGGCTAGAGGATTGGTTTCCAGGGGTGACCGAGTTATTTCATGTGGAGCGTTGTTGTCATGTGTTTTTGCATGGGAAAAAAAGTAGGAAAATGATCCCCCATGTCAAAAAAAAATCAATTTTTACCTTTCTCAAGACACCCTAGGTCTACCCATTCTTAACACCAAGCCTTACTCATTCCATGTAATGGTCCTCAATTAGATTTCCATCCAATCCCCCTAGGTGATTTAGGAAAGAAAATTCAATCCCCCTAGGTGATTTTAGGAGCTTGTGAAGAATGCCAAGTTTTGAGCAATTTTGGGAAGGGCTACCACTAGCCTTCCTGGGAATAATACACCCCAGAGTGGAACGAAGGAGAAAAAATTAATATGAATATGCATTTAAGTTCTAAAGAGAATCCATAAAAAGGTTTTGGGAATTTTGAAAGAGCCGGAATTTTTTAGCAAAAGTGGGTTTTCAGACCTAAAGGAGAAAACACCATGAAGGAGTTCTTGAACTTCAAGAAAATATTTTGGGAGCTTTTCATGAAGATTCAAGAGCCCAAAAAATTACCTATGGAAGGTATTTTCCATGCCTAAATTTTGGAAAAAATGAGACATCATGAAACATCATGCACTTCCTTAGGAAACTCATTCTTTTGGCGCACAACTAGCGGTCCCAGAAAAATGGGTAATTTGGAGGTGATTAAGTCATAATTGAAGCTCAAAACCTTCACCATTCAACTCATTTTGTTTTAAAATCAAATTATAAAATTTCACCTCTGAACTCATCCGGAAGCTCAAGTTATCATTGTCACAAGTTGGCTCAAGGTAAGAGTTCGATACTTAGCCAATTTTTAAGAGGACACATGTCAGCACTAGGAGCCTGGTGGGATTTCATGTCCCTTTCATCCCTTTGAAAAGGTACAAATGGGGAAAAAAATTCCCATCCCTTTTTGGCCCTCAAGACACCAATGTGACCTTCCAACATTGCCAATTTAGCCCCCGTGAGCTAGTTAGAGCCTTTCCTCTCACTGCACGGATGATCGCCAAGTGTCACAACCAGGCATGAAGTGGAAATTGATGTCCCTTTATTCCCTTTATAAAATGATAAAGAGGTCACAAAAATTCACCAGCCATTTTTGGCCCCTAAAATACCAACACGACCTCCCACACGTTGTTAGTTTAGCCCCGAAGCTAGTCAGAGCCTTTCCTCTCACTGCACAGATGATCGTCAAGTGTCGCAGCCAGGAAGGAAGTGGAAATTGATGTCCCTTTCATCCCTTTATAAAAGGGAAACAAAAATTTTCCCATCCCCTATGTTTTCATTTTTGGATGAATAAAGCACGGGACTTAGTCATTTTTCATGTCGTTTCATCCCCCCACATCTCCACACCCGTTCGAGAACTCCAGAAATTTTTTTCCAGACATCCCAACCTCCATTACTGCACTCAACCAGCTCCAAAAATTCCTTCCCACATTAAAAATATAGAGATATCAAAGGAAAATCAGATCAAATAAATGAAGAATGGAGGAAAAATGAATAATTTCATCTGAAAACCCTCATAACCACCAAACGAAGAAATTACCATAACTTGCAAACCAAGGCATGGATCAAAGTAGCATTTTTTGTTGTCTTCATCATTTTCAAGAGGCCATAAAAACATCAGCAAAAAATCTTCCATTCACAGCAGCGATTTTTTTTACGGTGAAGAAATCCTCTTAACCTCGACAGCAAAAACAAAAGGCTCATTTCCCAATTAACCGACGATCGGCTTGCCAAGAAATTTCACTTGTGTAACAAGTGGAAAAAACCCATATCAGAAATATAATTTCCATAACAACCCTAAGAGGATAAGTGAACTTGAAAATTTCAAGCTCCATTATTGGTTGTCGTGTTTGTAGCTGCTGCTAGGTGAAAAATTCAAGTTTTAAAATCTCACAAACCGGTGATCGGGTAGGCCTAAAATTTCAGAGGGTTGATATTGGGAAAAAACCCATATCAAAAATATTTGTCCCATGATCCAATCACCAGAAGCATACTTACTAAAAATAGAATGCCTTTCTACATGGGAGACTACTATTTTGGGTAATCCACCATCTGAAGAAGATGTGAAGACGGTCGTGAACATAGAGGAAGTATTTCAAGCGAAATTCATCGAAAAGGTCATCTCGACCCACAATTGACACTTAATAAAAATAGTAAGTGGCTCCATAAGCCCTATTATAAATAGTAAGTTGGTTCAAAAGGAAAAAAAACACATTAAGAAGAAGGAATTCAAGTTATCATAAGGTTTGAGGTTTGAAAAATCTAATTTTTCACACTAAAAATAGTAAGTTGTCTTGTCCAAGTATAGTAGGTGTTGAGTAATCATGAAGCTCAAATTTTCAGGAATGAAACCAACACAACCTCTCTCTTTGAGTATGAGATAGATGACAATGATGTTTCCTATATGGATTTCAATGATCTAAAATCTCACATGATGGTAAAGGAAAGAGGGAAGATTGAAGATCAAGTGTTCACAAGTGGGTTGTTTACTGGTTGTGAGACACCTCATGTCCGTATAATGCATTGAGCTAGTCTTGCCTTCCCACATCACTATGATCCCGATACATGGAAATTCAAGTAGACAATAGTATACAAAAGATTATAGCCCCTAGAACCATCTCACTCACCTTGCAAATCCCGACATCACCCAACATGGTGGTCATCACAAAGGAGAAGGTTGTGCATGAGTGGGAAAAATGGATGCATACCTACAAGGGGTTGCATTAGGGTCATGGATGAAAATCGAAGAAGAAATCCTTCAAGGATGCCAAAAACACTTTCGAGATGTGAAGTTTTGTGAAGGCTATTTGGATGCAATCACTCTTCTCATCAAGGTGATGGGAGAAGCAAGCATGAGGGACTTTAAGATTGGATGGCCCTTTTCATCCTAACAGTGACTGAAGGAAAGCAATAGATTGATTGAGGGAAGATAATAAGTGACAACTTGCATCTACAACTGCTCCAGTGCCCATGACAAATAAGTTCTACATGACTTCTTATTTGGTCTATTTTCTCGCTATCTTGAGGTCATTCAAGGGATTGGCTCTCACCCAAAACATTGCTTCCAAAGTCCCAGCATTCGAGAAACTCCCCAGTTGGTAATGGAAGAAAGTCACAAACACTTCACCCACATGAATGATGCATTCATGATGTACATGGTCCAAACTTTAGAGGGTGATTTGGAGGCAAGGATGTCACCACAAGTGACATCCTTAATAAAAAATATGGTTCCTATTTCATACAATTCTCAAACTTTCTCCTACTTGCAAGTTTTGTCTTTGACCAAGCCCCACTAAGGTTTCCCAAGTACCTTAGTGATCAAATTATGTTATTTGACTCTCTATAGAGATAGTTCACGTAGGTGAACAACAAACTTAGAAGTAGAAAAAATAAGTTGATCTCATTTCCCATCTCTCTCAAGGTGTTCACATGTAAGAATGCAAATGATGCATCCCATCTGGAAGCTTGCCTTTCACACACTTAACTTACATCCCTACATCACCAAAGCCAATTTCAACATACGATCTGATCTAGATGTCTTTCATATCCCAGATTTGTGCCATGTTTCACAAATTGAAGACTATTGGGCCAATTGTGTTGACAAATTTGAAGTATGGGAGAAGGATCACATGAGGATGACAGATTGATGAGATGAGGAAGTTTCATTTCTCTTGGTATGAGGATATTTTGTAAGATGATGGAACATAAATGTATGATCCTAAATATGTGGCAATCAAGGCTTCCCCATTTCCTCAAGTCAATTGGCACATTCATGAGTCAAGAGACATCAAGGAATGAACTAAGAAAGTGGTCAGGAGAATGAGGGATTGGTTCCAAAGGAAGAGATCCATAGTCATTCAATCACGAGGTGTCCCCACAAGTCATAAACAAGATTCACAATAGTCATCATTAAAAGTGGTGGAAATTACTTCAAGTTCAAGACACTCGGAGCAAATTGTAAAGTGAAAATCCATAGAATTGGATACTTCTTTTATGAAAAGTCACCAAAAGAGAACCATGACAGAGGAAGACCTAATTGTAGAAACACAAGTGGAAGAAGAGCACATCGTTCAAGACCCTAGTCCTTGAATTGCCACAGGAGGTCTCACCTTTGTCAATACTACTTCTCTCCATCCAAGATATGCCTCCTCCACCCCAGAGCAGGGAATGATTGATATGTCTATCGTAGAGCCTAAGTATGATGAAATGTTCCCATGGATGCAAAGAGACTATGACACCTAATTCACACACTATTCAACAAGTCACGGTCCTTGATTTGTTGGTAATTACATCATTAGCAAAGGGAAGAAAAAGAAATCTCACACACACGGCCTCATGATTTTATAGTGGAGAAATAGGTAACCAATATATTGAGGTAGCCTGACCTAAGGTGATCAAGATAGTGGATGAAATGACACCTGGATGATTAAAAATGAGCACAATCAACTAGGGTCAGCTACTCATGAAGGGATTTACATATGTATCAATAGTCTTTCACTCGCTTGGTGGTAAGGAACAAAAAATACAAGAAAAATATTGATGAGTTGGAAGAGTAGGTGTAAACTCTTTCATCCTATGTATAGTACCTAGTAGATCTAAGCACCTCAAATCAATTCCTATTGAGGAAGTTACACCCATCAGATAGCTTTAATCAAGAATCTATCAAGAGGACATAAGAGCTCATGATGCAAGGATGAGCTAATGGTGAATGGATCAGTTCAATTTTGAAAAAGGAAATTTAGTACTCCAATAGGTAGTCAAACTCTTTGCCTACATGTGTGCAACTACAAACAAGGGTGTGGGTGATTAGAGAAGATTTGGAGAAAGAAAAGGATTACTGGGGCCCTCTGTTTCCATTGGTAAATGAAATGAGTAACACTCACTCTCAGGAGTTGATTAGCAAGAAAGTTTTTGACACCCCTTTTGAGGACTTGTCATATGTATGGGCAAGGGCCTTAGAAATTAGATATGAAATGATCAACCAAGCCATCACAGAGTTGGATGAAAAAGAGGAACAAGCGCATACAAGTTGCAAGACAATATCAATCACCAAATCTAGAAACTTAGAGTGCTTGCAATGGGAGAAAACACAAAAAGTCGATGAGTTGATTGGGCCATTTAAGAACATGTTAAAAAGGAGGTGGGAAATCCATTATCCTTCAATAAGGATACCCTAGAGTTCCTATCAGAGATTTGTGCCACCATTGCACTCATTGCAGAAAAACACTCATCATGGTTTGAAAAGTGCAAAGATATCAATGGTGCTTTTGATGGATGGACAAAGACTCTAAGTTGTGTGTGTATTCCCCATGTCGATAGAGTGGAACCTAAAGTGTCTTATTTTAACAAGGAATTCAGAGAAAAATGAGATTTCTTCTCGGCAAGTGGGATGGAGACCGATCAGGAAGTGAGATCAAGTCTGTTGGAGTAGCCCATTCTTCTGCATGATTCTTTCTTCTTCTTCTTCTTCTCTCTCTCTCTTTTCTTCACCCCCAACTTTCTCTCTCTTCAATGTTCTAATTTCACTTTGGTTTTACACTTTTTAATATGTCTTTAAGTCAATTAAAAGTGACTTTAGAAACATGATGTAAAATTAAGTCACCTTGTTTTTATAAAAGGGACTTAATATTTGATAGGAATGTGAATAGTCTAAAGTCAAAAATAGGACATATGAAGTGTCATCAGGAAGATGAAGAGTTGTTCCTCTTTTATAAATTGTAATGAGCTCTTCATTTAAGGGACTTTAGAAATTCTTATCTTCTAGCTGGTTGTATTCTTGTAAATTCATGAGAGAGCTTTTGCCTACTTGTGAGTGAAAAAGAGTCAACCATTTTCTGTTATTTCCCCCTCTCTAATTTCCTCAATTCCTCACTATGTACAACTGTGATTTTTCAAGCTAATAAAGGAAGAACTTTGTGTTTTCCAAGGCATATGAATGTGTACGTCTTTATATGTATGGTTTCCTCTAAGAGGCCCAAAATCATGTTGTTTTCTTCTTTAAAAATGTATGTGTAAGATTTTCTAACTAGTGTATGTAAGAATATGATTTTCTACTTGCAACATTAGTTCCCTACTTCATATTCTCACTCCCTTTCCCACTCTCTTGACAAATTCCTCTCTAGCAAGCAATTTCTAGCTTTTTGCCACAGGGTCAGTGGAGTGCCCCTATTAGATCCCCGACTACAAGGCCACCATGGATAAAACTCACTTTACTCATGCATGAAAATACAGAAGTTGCACCATTTAAGTAGAGGGACTTTGATTCCTAGAGCATTGGAAAGAAATCCACAAATTTGTCCATCAAAAAATTTCTCACCAACCATTTTTAGCACCCACTGTGGGGTAGATTTAGTAGCATCTACACCCAAATACAACCTGAAAAAATAAAATAAAAATCAAAAAATTCAAAAACCCAAAAAATTTGGAATTTGAAAAGTCACCCGAGCCTTATGTCTACAAATCATGGCTATTCTAGGTAATCCTCCTATTGAAATACTTGAGTTACTTTTCCATATTCAAGAGGATATTGCTTTAGATTTGTGAGAGGCTATTTGCCACAACCGAAAAAATTTCACTCAATACTTCATCACCACAAAAGTATTGGACCTCAAAGAAAAATGTTTCATAGAACTTGAAAGAAAATGATAAGCTCAGAGCTCCACAGAGAAGAGAATAGATTTCAAGTAGCACGGATTGAAGGTACACTAGGAAATAAAGACAAGGAGGAAAAATTGACCCTATCTTCAAATAACTTCAAAGAAGACAAGATCTTCTTAGAAATCCAAGGTCTCCACTTCATCAAGTAAACATTCCTAGTGGAAGTCCAAGAGTCATCAATCCATTAGACATTGAGTTTCCATACATCAATGAGAACATTGAATATTTCACTAACATAGAGACCAAAGAAGAAGCTAGAGAAAGAGAAGAAAGAGTTGAAGTAGAAATAAGAGCTCAAATTGAAGAGATTGAAAGACTTCAATGAAGCAAACACAAGAGCACCATTGATGTTACATCCTTAGAGAGGTTGGAAGCTAGAATTAGAAATAGAATTATGGATCATAATCACACGAATAACATAGGCAAAATGTACCATGGGGTGGAAACACCGGCCCACTTTCCCTTCCTCAACCACTCCATGAGCTACCAAAAGGCTCGAGAAAAAAATTCCCAAAATTCAAAGGAGATGGTTCTCAACTTCTCGAGGAGCATGTAGTGGCGCATTCATCACCACTTGTAGTAGCATATTGGGCGTTGAACATGAGGATGTGTCTATCTGATTCTTTGTGGAATCACTCAAGAAAAAGTCTCTTAATGGTTCTATATGCTACCCCCAAGGTCTATCACTTGTTGGGAAGACATAAGAAGCAGGTTTGAGCACAGGTTCAAACTCCACGGAAGATACCAAGATCTTCTAGTTCAATTGGTTCGAGATGAAGAAGGAACAATCTGAATCAATGAAGAATTTATGACCAAGTATAATAAGATAATTAGGAGAATCCCTAAAGATGTTATACTGACCTAAAAATAATCTAAAAATATTTTCATCATTTCCCTACCACCAGAAGTTGGTTTCTTCCTCAGAATATCTCAACCGGTAGATTTGAAAGAAGCATAAGATTATGTAATAGAAACTAAAGATGATTTAATCTTGGCTAGAAAGGTAAAGGTCCCTAATGGGAAACAGAAAGGTTGAAGTTCAAGCTCGGACACCATGGACCAAATGATCCATAAAATGGATAATGATATGATTTCCTTGAAGAAACAATTGTCTCAAATCACCATGCGGAATGCTCCTCAGGAAATCAAATTCTCACGAACCATCTAAGAATCACCCCACCTCCTCATAGGTTTCTCTTGAAGCACCATTGGTTGATGCCACCTATGTTCCAGAATAGATGAGCCTAAAGAGGAAGATGAAATTGAATAACTCACGATGAGGAAGATGTTGATAATGATGATAATTATCTTGAGGTATAACAAGTTGATGGCGACACACAAAATGACCTTATTGAGTATGTTGAAAGATACAAAGATGACCATGATGAAGAAGCTCCAAGCTTCTCTTGTGTGGTTTTACCCATGCACAATCAAGAAAGGAGCCTCATCCTCAATAGCTACGGTAAAGGAAAAGAAAAGAAAAAGAAAGAAGATCTTCATGCGGAAGTTCACAAAATAATATTATCAGCAAAGGATCACCATTACCACCTTTAATAGATTGACCAAAGAAAATCTAGACCCACTGGTTAGCAAGAATCCTCTTTGTCACATCAAGTAAGTCTTTTGGCCCTTCCCCAGTTTTAAAATTTCTAAGAATAATTCTTCTTCAAATGATACTCTTGTAAAAGCATCTAAAGTACCACCAAAACTTGTTTCCCCATCTTCTTCTAAACTAGTTACCACGCTTGAAAAAAAAATCCAAGTCCCAAAACAACAAAACCTTCACCATGTAAAAATTTCATCACCCCTACGAATTTCAACTTCACCCACCATGACACCATTTGATTATGTGGATCACACAAGTAAGACCAAAGTCTAGATCACAAAGCTTAAATATTTGAAATGCATCCCACCCGGTTCGATAGGATTGTTGATGTAGTTCATAGTGGTGGTGTCTTAAAATGTCAAACCAAATTCTAAAGGCCTACTTCCCACACCATCCACACCACCTTCACAAAACATGTTAGCTCTCAGTACCTCCAAAACCAACAAAGTTGAACCTTTTTACTTGTCACTTCTCATCAAAGGCTTCAACTCAATAATTGCATCATAGAATCTGGAGGTTCGATAATGTAATGTTAGTCAAAGTATATAATATTCTATAGGTCTTGCCTTGACTCATGTGAATGGTTTTTTTTTCCATGGAGTCCAAAGAAGTGACGTTGGTAAGAAGAATAAAGGATGTGCAAGTGGCATTAGCTGACTTTCCAAAAAGAAGGTGTTCCTCACCATCTTGGTCGTTGACATTCCAACATCCATTGGGATGTTACTTATCCAAATATTTTGTAGATATTTGGGTGGAGAAATATGTTTTCATGTTGATCATGCACCCTTTTAATTTCTAAATGATCATGTGTAATGTTGGAACATCCCCAAGGTGTTGGACCTTGTTTCCTTGGGATGAACCTCCGGAGAAGGTCATCTTCCTTTGAAACTTGGTGCACTTGATTTAAGATCAATGTGCAAGGCTAAAACACTTAAAATAAAAAATCTATTCTACTATATTCTTGGGATTAGGGAGAGAGGCTAACTGAAATAAACAAGACGGTGATGCACCAAGGTATAATGGAACAATAAAGATCTACTTTGTTTTCCACAATCACTATTGCAAAACAATATATGGTATGCACATCTCATTATATATTTTCAATAATTGATAAAAACAAATATAAAAATTGAATGATAGAAAGGAAATATCACTTTCCACAACTGAAATATGTAGATTTTATATCACATTCCACAAAAAAATGAAAATGATAACTGGTTTAAAAGAAAAACAAACTTATCATACCCAAGGAATAAAAATTCACAAGTGCTTGATAAATCATCCAAATACACAATACACTAGATATTTAACGGCAAAAATATTGTTCGAATATAAAAGGATTCAAATATTGTTCTTGAGCTTGCCCAAAACTGGAGAGCCTTTTTACCAAATGATCTTAAGTTCTAAAATAGCCATCATACACTTAACTATTTATAGATTAAGTGGGTTGAGTCATTACGGATCAACCTTTAACTAATTAATTACTAAAAAAAGAGTGTATTAAAGTCTAGGGAACAACCTCCCATAAAAATAACAAAGTTACATGGGATGACAAAGTCAAACCTGTAGCTTTGACCAATCCCCGAGCTAGAGATCTGCCCTGATAATGGCTACTGTAAGCCTAGTTTGGGACCTGGAAGCACCCTTCCCTTGTTTGGATTCTTCTTCGAATTCTCCCACATAGCCATCTTGTTCTTGTACTTAATAAAATGCTTGATGATTCCCTAAAATTCCTCTTCTTCCCATCCATAGGCATATCGATTAATCACATTTGTACAATCACTTTCCTTAGCAATCCAAGCAGTAACTTTCAACTCTTTTGATGGTTTCCTTAAAATTGCTCACAATTTTTGGTAAGAAACAAGTTTATAAACAGAATCAATACTAAAATATTTAGTGACATCTTCATCCTTATTAACTAAACCTATAAAATTTTCAATAATCTTCTCAACGGAAGAACATCAAACGTTTGATTCAGTAAACTTGTAGTGGATCTTCTCAAATTATTTAAGTATGTCATTTAATGCATCAACTATTTCACTTCATTTCTTATCAAGATTCTTACTCAAATCCTGTAACACTTGGTTCCTGAATTCCATAGACTTTTGAAATTCAAATAGTTTTGACACATCATCAATTACACCTTCATTCACAAGTAAATTTAGGTCAATACTTTGAATCTCTCTCTAGGTTTCAAGGAAAGATCAGTGGTCACTATCTTGATGAAGAGTACATTCTCCAACTAAAAAATATATCTAGCTACTAATGTGCTCACCCCACTAGATAAACTCCTTGTTCTTCTTAATAGAGGAAATGTAAAAAACATACATTCCTAAAAATATCTGATGAAGCGAGACCTAAAACCCCACTCAACATAAAAATGATATTATTTACTTCTACATGAAGTCCGAGCGAGGAAGTGTTCTTAGAAATTTGGGTGTGACACCCTTAGCTTTAGCTAGATAGCTCTTGATCACGATCTTTGTGTAAAATTCATACTCATCCTCCCAATGTTCAATTGCAGACTCAGGGGAAATTATAGCATACTCCTCTACATCAGGAAGCTTAAATAAGTCTTCAAAAATTCAATGTCAATCTGATTACGACATTACCATTATCGTCCCTTACAGTTTGAGTAACTTTGTCAAAATGGGCAATTGTTGTTAGGACAAATTATAAACATTGAACGGATACGGAAAGGTGTTGATAAGAGGAAGCCCACTATTGTAGATAGCTTGCATCTAGTGATTCTTATTGGGAGCCTTCAATATTTGCTAGAATTTGTCCATGTCTATGTGCCCAAGATCCGTATCCCAGATATTATCTACATATGAACATAAATAGTTAGAAGGAGATACTCCCATATAAGTATACTTCATTTTTTCCTTTCCTTTCAAAGAAGAAGCAAACATTGGTCTCTAGAATATGGATTTGGAATCACTGAATGAGAACACGAACACCTGTGAAAACCTCTAAGATTCTCGAAAAACTCAAAGTCGAAAGTTTGAAAGTTGTGTCTTGGGAGATATCTAAACTCGAAATTATCTTGAGTGTCTAAAAGGATAGACTTCTGAAATCGAAGGTTAGAAATGTTTGAAACCTAAAGATAAAAATCCAAAAAATTATACCTCTGAAACCCAAAACCGAAAGAAGTTCGAAGACAAAAGTTTTGAATTCCCAAGTCGACGAGTTCTAAAACCCAAAAACAACAACTTCGAAACTCCAAAAAGGATACTTCTGAAATTCCAAAAAGGATACTCCTAAAATCTTATGCACTTTAACCCTCAAATTTGATGGATCCCTGAAAAACCCAAAATTCATAGCTTGAAAGATGAACTCCAAGGAAGAGAAATCTAATGCATGCAAGATATGAAGTTGTTGAGTACAACCCATTTTGCCTAGCCTAAGGAAATTTGATAATGAGCCAAACACAATGGAGATAACCATGATAGGATAATATTAAGATGACAATGGATTGAAAAGTAAATAAAAAATAAAACAGGGAAAGAAGCAAAAGAAAAACCCCAAATGTTTCAACCAATCCCAAAAAATGAACAAAAGTACAAAAATTTACCTTAAAAGATGCCTTGCAAGTACACTTGGATTTCCATAAAAATCGGGCGTCAAAGTAAATTTTCAAGTGAAAATTATAGGTACAATTTGGGGTTTATATAGGTGAACCAAAACATTAATGCCCTAAGCCAACACACATGAGGTAGTTGAACCATTAATGTTATTGATTTTCACGTGCAACTATTTAACATTTCGGTTGCTTACCAAAGTCTAAAACCCAAAAAACAAGTTTTGAGATTTGAGAACTTTATACTTTTAGAATTAGGAACCTTTGGCTTGAAAAACCAAAAAAATCCAATCGAGACCCCAAGACGAAAACCCAAAGTTAGAAATTTGAACTTTGGTCTTTTAGACTTTGAGACCTCCTTGAAATATTTTCATAAGAAAAACCTTTGAATCTAAGAACCTCCAAAGTTTAAAATTCGAGACTTGGGGTTGAGAATTTTTTTGATATTTTGAAGATAAAACCAAACTAGAAAACCAAAATGTAATTTGAAATGGTAAGGCAAAAATCTAAGGAAAAATGTTTTGGAAAATAAGGGCATAGAATATGTAAAAAAAAAAAATTAAAAGGCCCTTCAATAAGTGTAACTGTGAGGTTAACATTTATGGCGACATCTTGGGGTGTTTTCTGCTAAGTATTAGTCTAATAGCCTTAGGAAATCCATTGGGAAAATGATTCCAAGAACTTATAATATTAGAACACATATAGATAATAAGCAAAACAAACAAGCAAAAACATGAAACAACAAATGACAATAATGTGCAAAGCACTTGGAGGAAACAAACCTAGACTAAACTATACAAGATGAAAACCTCTCAAAAACAAGCTTTGAGATGTATCCCATTCACATGAATGGGAAATTATTCTCCATTGAGTCTAGATAGGAAAAATTAATTTTCCTCCTTACAACTTTGATAATATATGGTCGCTCCATAGGGCATCGAGCTTAGCATGCATGTCGGCTTATCCTATCGACATTCCATTTGAGGACTCAATCTCCTTCTTGGAACTTCCTTTGGACGCCTTCTATCAAAGGATTTCTTAACTTGAGCTTGATGTTGCTCCAAAGTTCACATTGCCTTGTTCGGATTTCTTCCAATTCTATCGATTCAACAAACACGGCTTTCATAAGATCATTTTCCATATCCTCTAGTTGGTTTTCAACTCTAAAGAAGGTAATTCTAGAGATAATGGAAGTTTTTCTTCTCTCTCATACACCAGCATGAAAACGATAATTTCCAATAGCTCTCTTGGGCATGATTTGATCTACCTACAAGGTAGTTTTAAGCTATGTGTGCCAAGTCCTCCTATTGGTTTCCATTGTGTGTTTGATGATCCATATGAGGTTTTTGTTACTAGACTCTTCAACCCATTTCCTTATGGATAATAATTTGATGAGGTATTGAGATAAACTCCATTTTTAATGGCCCATTCATTGAGTTTCATACGAGGAAGGCCATTGCATTTTTGAAATAACTATAAATGGGACACCAAACCTTGTCATTATACCTTCCAAAAATCAAGAACAGCCTTTTCATTTCTTTCCTTTAATGCCACGGCCTCCATCCACCGAGTGAAGTAATCCATTGTGGTAAGGACCCACTTATGTTCATCACTAGATGGAGGATTAATCATTCCGATGAAATCCAAACCCCATTAAACAAAGGGTTGATCAACTTGGATCACTTGAAGGGGAAGAGCTAATCATTTCTATTTCCCACTGAAAAAGGTACATTCTTGACACTTTTAACCCAAAGAAGGGCATATTTGAACAATTCTAGCCAATAATATTTGGCCCTCATGATTTTTGTAGTAGTCATCCAAGCAAAATAATGCCCTCTCGATAGACCATTATGAAGTTCCTCCACAATATTGTTTACTTGTATGGCCCTATGCATCAAAGGAGAACACCATTCAAATCCTTACAAGAGAGAACACCATCTACCTAGACATAAGGAATGGATTGGAGAAAAAAATCATATCTTAGTCTTATCTAAGCCGATGGGGTATTCTCCTAGAAGAAGAAGAAAAATCATCTTCATCAACTAGTCATTAGGGACATCTCCTTGATGTTAATTAAGAAACATTATTTCTTCCTCGGCTTTTGATTCCAATTCTACCATTAGTTGACTGACAACCCTTTTCCCCTGACTAGCTTGGTAACCTTGATGTGCACATCATACTCCATCACTTTTGTAATCCACCCAACACGTTTTTCATTCATATATTTATTTAGTAGAATGTCCTTAACACCAAGATGTGACACCATTAGATAAACATTATTGGAAATCATGTGCATGAACTTCTTCAAATCTCGAATGAGAGTAAAGACTTACTTTTAACAAATGAATATTTAAGCTCATAGTCTTTTAGAGATTGATTGAAGAAGGTAATTGGTTATTCCATCAGCTCATCATTTTGCTAGGTGAGAATCCTTAAGATACTTTCCTATCCGAGAAAAACATAAAGGATAAAATCCTTATCAAACCTTGGATTCACCAATGTAGGTTCTTGGGAGATAGTTGTTTTAATGGCTTCAAAACTCTCTTTCCCTTCCCTTGTCCATGAAAAAGGCATAGTTTTCTTTAACATGGTTGTTAATGGCTTAGCTAATGTTGTGAACTGAGGGATGAACCGCTGCACAAAATTTATTGTTCTAAGAAAACTTTGCAGACCATTTTTATGACTTGGAAGAGATAGAGACAAAATCAAACAAGTCCTAGTCGGATCAAAGGAAATCCCTTCTTTGAAACCGCATGCCCAACAACTTTCCTTCATACACAACAAAAATAAATTTCTTAGGATTTAATGAAACCCCAAACTCCCTACACCTCTTGAAAACCTTCCTTAGATGGGTAATATGATCTTTTGCATGCTTAGAATAAATAGTTATATCATCAAGATATACTAAAATAATATCATTGATGAGACCCTTGAAGGCCATATCCATAGCTCATTGGAAGGTAGCTCAACATTAGAAAACCCAAACAACATTTTGTTGTAGGTGTATGTGCCCCACTTGGTAGTGAAATTTGTCTTGAATTGATCAAATTCCTTAACCAAAATTTGATTGTAACCCAAATATCCATCGAGTAAAGAAAATATTTGCACTCTTACTACCGTTTGAAGGATCTGCTCTATAGATGGGAGGGATAATGGTTCTTTAATAAAGCTTAGTTTAAGTCCTAAAGTCAACACTCAACAGATCTCTCCATTTTTCTTCCTAATGGGAACTAAATTAGCTACCCAAGAGGAATGCTTAATTGGAAAAATAATGCAAGCTTCAATAAGCTTGGAGAGTTCCTTTCTCATCAACAAATCAATCTTAGGATTCTTTGGTCTCTGTTTTGCTTAACGGGCTTGGCATTATGATCAAGCTAGTGTGTTATGTCAGGACACGGATCAAAACCATGTAGATTTTTATAACTCCATGCAAAGACATAATTAAACTCTTGATAGAGCTCAAAAAAATCCTTTCTTTCTTAAAGGGTGCATACCTTGTTAGTTTTTAAAAATTTATCTTCGCTACTTTTATTTCTTCAAAATCATCCTCTTTGACTACCATGTTAACATTCTACCTCCTTACCTAATCATCCAAATTAAAAATAGACTCAAGAGTAACCAATATTTTTGGTATTTTGTTTCTCTTCAATTATATAATTTGGTCATTATATTCTTCTTGTATCTTGGCTTGACTTTTCACACAAACTTACGCTTCTTCTTGTAGAAAGAGGATGATTTGCTTATCACTATCAAAAAATTTCCAACTACCCACATTATCAAGAATAGCTGGTTGAAAAACTATCTTAATGGGTTATCATTCATCTTTCATGATGTTAGTAGGTATGGCATATTGTGAGCCCACCATGGTGAGCCTATCAAAGCATACTAGTTTTGATTTCTAGGGATTGTGTGTGGATCCCAAAAGCCTCAAAATCTTCAATCAAATTCCATATCTATTTTTTGTATGACCTCAACAATTCAATTTTTGATGCACTGTAGGCTCTTACCTGATGTATAGATAATTCATTGTCTCCAAAAACATATAAGGCTTTGATTCTTTTGCATTCTTTGGATAAGGGCTTCATGTTTAGCAACATTGTTAGTGCAGCTGAATTGTAGCCAAAAATATGAGAATTATTTCTCTCCTTGGGGTGAAATTAGCATGACACCAACACCTACCCTATTTCTACTCCTTAAACCGTTGAAGAACATCCTCCAAAGACCTTCAAAATTATTTTGGGTTTTGAGGAGTTGTGGTACAACTGTGTTCTCTTCATGAATGCAATATGTACCCAATCATGTTTCTTCCAATAGTAGTAAACCGAGCTTCTTCTTGCCGCCAATGCCTCAACATAAGGATCAAACTGATGCTTTGTACTCACCTCATCTAGCTCAATATCAAGTACCTCTTCCACGAGAGTATTTGATTCATGATCAACAACTTCTTCCTCTTGATCACGAATAGTATAATTCTCATTAATAGGACTTGTCGTATAAGGCTCCACATGGTTATGACAAATTGGCTCTACCCTTATAGTTACTTTGGTTCCATATTGAGTCCTGAGAATCATATGTGACCAATTAGTGGATAAATAACCACCCATTTTAGCAGTTAAATCTCACGATAAGCATATAACAAAGAAATGAGGAAGATTGATGACTTATACGTCTATGTGAAAGACAAACTAGGACATGCATGAATAGTCAATGTAATCCCTTGATAATTCCAACAGTTTGAACTATCGTCCCATCTAGTGAATAACTCCTCTTGAAATTGGCATATATTATATACCCAATACATTTGTAATTTTTTGGGCATAACCAAGTTGTTGGCACCATAATCAATCATGCAGTTATGTACCAAGTGCTTGCCAATAATCGGGGAGATGTAGAATGGTGGAGGTTTATTTCTTTTGGGAGAACCTTTTCCTTTTGGATGGAATAGACTTGTACCGAGTTGATGGCCCATGGTGTGTTGCTTCACCGGATGTACCAAAAGCTGTTCAAAGCCTCTCACAACAAATTCCTCCGAGATGGAATAAAAGTTTCCTCCACATATGACATTCAAGTTAGTCTTCTTCATTTATTCAATGATACTAAAGGAATTCCTCCTACTTTACCAAATACTCTTTTGAGTGCTGACATCCTCCTTTGGCATATGTTTGTTTATTCTTTGTAATGCCTTAAGAACCTTCTTTCCTTATTGGTGACTAACATATGTTTTTGTAATTTTTTCCTACATCCTTATTGGAAACTACTTGTGGTTGAGGCGAGAATGGATAATTGATTAGCTTTAGAGGGTTGATATTCCATTGTTATTTTCTTGGAACAAGTGTTTTACTGCTATCGATGAAGAATAAGTATTCAACCCACAATAAATCTTTCACCTTCCAATTCAACAAAGTAGTTTCCTCATACGCTTGTGGGTGTTCTATTATTTCTTATATATATGCTTCCTCCATCAAATCGGTGGAAATAGATAGACTTTAAACCATGAGATCGACTAAGTACTCGATTGGAATAAAGATTTTGATTATGAGGTTGAGAGCAAGGGTAGCACCATTCGTAACCTTGAACTAAGGTTTTTGAACATGCAAGCGGGCTTTGGAAGAGCTAGCGGCAACATGACTCCTAACATTCAAAGTCTTAATGGTTTTGAGACTAATTATTGCCTTGAAATGTTTAATGGTTAGACTGGTATTTCAATAATTTTGGGGTTGATATGGACGGGCATACTACGACTCTGCCTTTTAAGGGTTGTTATCTCATTACAAAAAGTTTATAGTAGTGAATTAACTTCAAAAAGATCATTTGAATGGGTTGGTGCGGATCGAGTTGGTTTCTTAGAAGCTATAAGAATAGGAGAAATGGTAGGTTGATTGTTGGAAAGATTGGGATACAAGGGCATTGGAGGTCTTGGGGATATCTTTCCTGCTTCAATCAAAGAATTTTCAGCTCTTATAGCTATGTCATAGGCATTAGGAAAAATAGCTCCTCCCATTGATTAGATCATTACTTTGCTATATCACTATTTAGGGCCCTTAAATAGTATAGAAGGCATTGTTTGAAGAAGGCTTAATCAACACCTAAATCCTATTCCAAGTCTTTTGGAATTAGAAATTGAAGTCACTCATATACTCTTGAGGGGATCTCTTTATAGTAGTAAGCTTCTCCATGAGTGACAAATGATCACTCTTGTCCTCAAACTGCTTGCAAAGCTTCTCACCAAATTCATCCCAAGTAAATTTAGAACCAACATCTAACCCATAGAACCATTGAAGTGTTTTTCCCTTAAAAGAGGTAGCAAGAAGCCTAACAACAACGTTGTCTTCTATAATATTGTGCACTCCGCAAATACTAGCCACATCCAAAATATGTTCTACGAGAGTAATATTGGTTTCCCCTATATAGAAATGTAAAATTTTAAGAGCATTGGCGGGTATAGCATCTCGATGAGCCAATTGGAGAGGACTTACATTGAAAGGAGTGAAAGCTTGGTTCCTTGCGAGGGTTGCCATACCAACGAGAGGTTGATTATTCTTGGATGGAGTAAACCTTCCAAAAGGAGGCGTAGAGTGGCCTCTACAAGGTTATTTTAAATCATGTTCTTTCTTCTCCATGGAGGAGACAAAGATAATTCAAAGTATGTTGATAGTTTCCTTACCTTGTAGAATCCCATGTTTGAATCCTTCATTTAAGTTAACACACGATATTTGAAGTCCAAAGATGTGGAGTTGTTAGGTACTTGGATTTATTGAAATACTAAGTGAAGTACCAACTCTCGGTCCCACCGGGTGTGCAAAAATTGTTGTCATGTGGATCATGCACCATTTGAATTTCTAAATGATCATGTGCAATGTTGGAACATCCCTCAGGTGTGGGACCTTGTCACCTTAGGATGAGCCTCGGGAGTAGGTCAAATTCCTTTTAAACTTGGTGCACTTGATTTAATATCAATGTGCAAGGATAAAATACTTGAAATAAAAATATTCTACTATATTCTTGGGATTAGGGACAAAGAGTAACTAAAATAAACAAGATGGTGGTGTACGAGGTATATGAACAATAAAGATATACTTTATTTTCACAATCACTATTATAAAATAATATATGGTATGTCTTAGGTTTTGGAGCTGAATTGCTTCACAAAGGCATGCATTTGAGGTTTATTGGTTTACACAATAATTGGCACGGTTGGGTAACCCAGCATCGGTCACTGGGAGGAACCAGGCTGGTCATGGAACTGACACCAATTACTGTGCATTTATGTTTTTATTTTAGATGCGGGATTTGATCTGACGGTTGATTATAAAAGTGATCGGATGGTTGTAAATGCATAGCTAAGGTGCCCTAAGTTTTATAAGCTTATATAAGCTAGAAAACTAGGGTTAGAACATAAGGATTGAGGAAGAATGTTAATTCTCCTTGGTTGAAGATGAAGAAGAAGAAAAAGGTTGCATGAAGACAGAGCTTCAATGGAGAGAATTTGGATAGAAGGAAATAGTAGGTACATCTGAATGGTGAGAAGAGTGTTATGTCTTCTACTGTATTTCCTTTGTATTGTCTTGTCTCAATGTAATGGCTTGCATAGTATGTAAAGCACATAGTCTTTCATCTTGTAGATCCACAAGTTGTTGTGAGATCTTGTATTGTAGATCCATGAGATCATGTTGTATTGTTGGTCCATAGGAGATCTAGTATTGTAGCTCATTAGAGAGCTTTTGGGTACAAATAATATCCAGATATTGTAGAGGAAGTCTTCTTGTATGCACAGAGTTGATGTAGTGAGATGGAGGAGAGACTTACTTCTTGGTGCACATATATGGTTGCACATTGGTAGACCCTTGTGAGAGGTCTTGTTTGCAGATTCACATGAGAGCTTTGTTTCATAATGGGAGATGTAGTAGTTCTTGTTATGTGAGATTTGGTGGTGTTTGGAGGCACGGTTGTAGTGCACTCATGGAGATCCATTTAGAGATCTGGAGGAGAGGAGGAGATACTCTTGGAGAGATGCATTGTACTCTTGTATGGAAGAGTCGGTTTGTACTCTTGTTTATTATATATATTGAGATCTCTATCTTTGGTGGACATAGCCCGCATTGGGTGAATTTTTATATGGATTATTCTATTTTATACTTCCACTAATGTAGATTTAGGGAATTGTTTAGATATTGTGTGCATGATTTGGTATGTTATTGAATCATATCACTATTTTGCAATCTGAATTCCCAACAATTGGTGTCAGAGCCTGGTTTGTTATCTTATACGATACTAAAAGCTGGTATCATAATGATGGATTTATTTTTTTAGATCAAGGGTTTGCTTCATGGTTTTGTTAGTGGTTTACTAACAGGTGTATGAGAGCAGGGTTTGTTTTTTCTAATGTGTAAATCACAGGAAGAGATTTAAAATCAAGTGGAAAGCTGGAAATATAAGGTTGCTAGAAAAAGATAGTGACCGGCGTTGGTATGGTATACCAATGTCATTACTTCCTTAACCAATGTTGGAAAGGTGACTATGGTCGATTAGATGGTGATCGTGGTTGGTTAGTGAGCGTGTCGGTGACCTATGGCGACCTGTTTAAACAGAAAATCACATATATGAAGAAATTAAGAAGATGTAGTGAATGTGTCTTGTTTTCTAAGGTGTCCTTAGTTCTTGGAGGCATAGGCATGTTGGTCAGATTATAGATCCAGATTATAGAGGTATGGTTTTATCTTGGTATTGTAGTGCTTGTATGTTTTGGATGCACATGCATGGTTTGGGATTGCATATCTAAGTATAAGAGATAGAGGAGAAATTATGCATCCTTGGTGCAGTTAGATGCACGGGCTTCATTAGAGAGGTAGAATATAATAGCACAGAATGAAGATGGGGCTTCCATTAGAGAGGCAAGTACTTCAGTTGAAGATGTGAGTGAGTATCTTGGTGCTGGTAAGGTGATGTGTTTCATCTTGGTGTAATTTATTTACATGTATTATTGTTGTTAAGTTTTTGTACAAAATTTGGGTGCTTCTTGAAAT
This sequence comes from Taxus wallichiana var. yunnanensis, assembly GCA_018340775.1. Taxonomy (NCBI): domain Eukaryota; kingdom Viridiplantae; phylum Streptophyta; class Pinopsida; order Cupressales; family Taxaceae; genus Taxus; species Taxus wallichiana. The sequence goes on from CM031233.1 coordinate 63,231,605, forward strand.
GATTGGCTCAACATAGCTATCGGCTTTGGTCAGTAGGCACCTGGTTTGGTGTACTATGCCAATTTTTGGCATTGTGATCGTCTCTAAAGCGACACCGATGTCGGTCACGGAGGAACTAGTACCGTCGGTGACCGTGGTTGGTCTTTGTGATAGTGAATTTGTATTAGTTTTTGTAGCAGAAGAGGGCATGGATGGTTTTAGTTTCTAGTTTGGAGGATTAGGTTTCTTTCACATAGTGTATAGGTAAAAATGGAGTAGATCACTTCAATGTTTGAATTAGAAAGAGGATAGAGTTGGCTCGGGAGTCCAGTGAGACTTGGGTCAAATTCAAGTATCTCTATTCAGTTCATGTTTTATTTCTTTCATTTGAAGCAACTAGTATTATGTTTGGATTGTGTGCATGAGTAAAATATGTACCATGGATATTTGGTGTGTTTGACTTTTATTTCCGGGATGTGTTGGAATCTTGAGGATAAGGGTATCTAGTCTAAGGATGAGATCCTCAATGAAAATTCATGTTTAGACATAGTTGCAGGTAATGGGAGATGTTGAGTACATATGGATGAAAAGAAGGTGGTTTAGCCTACTTCACAAGAAGTCCAAACTTTTGTGATGTAGAAGTATTCTTTGATAAGAAGGGAATCAATTTTATATTTTCTTTCATCTGTTTTATTTCTCAATATATATATATATATATATATATATATATATTGGAGCTTTTGAGCTTGATCATTAGAGGCAGTGCAGGGGAGTTCACTTTGAGTAGGAGCAAGCCATGGTTGTTGGCATTGCAGGTTGGACACATATGCATGTGCAGAGTGAGAGGAGGATGCTATTATTCAAAGTGGCATGAGGCACAAGTTGTTTTAGAGGACAGTCATGGTTTTACATGTATTTTGTGTTTAGTGCATGTTGACGTCACTTCTAGTTTTATTTTGTGGTGCTTAGATATCCTTATGGGATGGAAGTTGATGGTTGTTCAGTTGGGTTAAGAAGAGAGAAATGTTTTGAGTTTGAAGGGTGGAAGAAGGAAAATCTGTTTGTTATAGTTGTCAGTGATTGGCAGGATCTGCTATGGTTTGTCAGGTTACAAATGTGACAATAGTGTGTATTTATAGTTTATTGATGTTACCCTTGTTTGCTTTCATCTTGGATAATTGTGCAGTATGTTTGATGAAATTTTTGTTGGTATTTTCACTAATTATTAGTAGCATGGTTATTTTGTTGACATTGATTAGCACAGGATTCATGAGTGGCTTTGGAGTTAGTCAGTGGTAGACTTGGAGCTTCTGGAGAGCCTAGAGATATGGATGGATGTACATGGTGAGTTTTGTACATGTGGATAGATTATGTTTTGTGAGTCTATGATGATGCAGATATTTTTTTGCACATGGATGCTTATGAGCATGGTTTAGATGCCCTTGAGCATGAGTAGGGGATGTTTGAATTTCCTCTTATTACTATGTTACTCCATGATAGATATGTTTTCTACATATGGTTGTCTTGGACATGCAAGTTGTTTATGCAGGGTTGGATTTGCAGAATGCAGTGTTGGATTCTTTGAGTTATGCAGGTGTTGTGGAGTAATTACCCATTGGATGCATGTAGAACTCATTTTTGGGTTGTCTTTTCCCAGGATCTTGTTTTGCTTACGCATATTCCAATTTGACTTGTCTTTGGTCAGTTGCATTGGTGGTTGCATGGAGACATGGATAGATGGTTAGAGAACATGGTTGGTTTTATAGGTATGGCTATGGTTGTGATTGAAGCTCAATACTTCAGTTTGAGTGGGAGATCTTGCAGGTGTGTTAGTCATGGTGGTTTGGTTATATGAGAGGCTTGGTGTTATGATTCAGTGGGAGCTTGATGTATGGATAGCTCATGTATCACGGATCAGTAGTAGCTTTGTGTAAGTATATGGTAAGTCACAGGTTTGTTATCTTCTTGGTTTTAGAATATGGTTTAATCTTCTTGATTTCATTTGAGATAATTTTTGATGTAAAGAATAGATGGTCTTCATGGTATGTAGAGGATGGTGATGTATAGGTACAAGTACAAGTTCAGAAATTTATCTCCAAGTGGGAGATTGTTAGGTTAGTGGAGCTGAATTACTTCACAAAGGCATGCATTTGAGGTTTACTGGTTTACACAGTAACAAAGCGATTGGGTAATTGACATCGGTCACCTAGGAGGAACTCGACACTAGTCATGGAACGAGCATCAGTTGACTGTGTGTTTATGTTTTTATTTTAGACACGAGATTTGATCGATGGTTGATTATAAAAGTGATCGGATGGTTGTAAATGCATAACTAAGGTTCCCTAAGTTTGTATAAGCTAGAAAACTAGGGTTAGAACATAAGGATTGAGGAAGAATGTTAATTCTCCTTGGTTGAAGATGAAGAAGAAGAAAAATAAGAAAATGTTGCATGAAGATAGAGCTTCAATGGAGAGAAGTTAGATAGAAGGAAATAGCATGTACATCTGAATGGTGAGAAGAGTGTTATGTCTTCTATTGTATTTCCTTTGTATTGTCTTGTCTCAATGTAATGGCTTACATAGTATGCAAAGAACATAGTCTTTCATCTTGTAGATCCACAGAGTTGTTATGAGATCTTGTATTGTAGATCCATGAGATCATGTTGTATTGTTGGTCCATAGGAGATCTAGTATTGTAGCTCATTGGAGAGCTTGTGGGTATAGATAGTATCCAAATATTGTAAGGAAGTATTATTTTATGCACGAGTTGATGTAGTGAGATGGAGGAGAGACTTACTTCTTGGTGCACATATATGGTTACACATTCTAGACCACTTGTGAGAGGTCTTGTTTGTAGATTCATTGGAGAGCTTTGTTGCACAAAGTGGGAGATGTAGTGGTTCCTAGTATGTGAGATCGGTGGTGTTTGTAGGCACAATGGTTGTAGCGTACTCATGGATATCCATTTAGAGATATAGAGGAGAGGAGGAGATACTCTTGGAGAGATGCATTGTACTCTTGTATGGAAGAGTCGGTTTGTACTCTTGTTTATATATATTGAGATCTCTATCTTTGGTGGACGTAGCCCACATTGGGTGAACCACAAGTACATGATGTGTTATGTGTGTGTACTTTGTTTTGATTTGGATTATTCTAGTTTATACTTCCACTGCTGTAGATTTTGGGGAATTGTTTAGATCCTGTGTGCATGATTTGGTTTGTTATTGAATCATAACACTATTCCATAGTCTCAAATTCCCAACAAGTATGCACATCTCATTATATTTTTCAATCGTTAATACAAGCAAATATAAAACTTGAATGATGGAAAGGAAATAGTACTTTCAACAATGAAATATGTAGATTTTATATCACATTCCATAGAAAATTGAAAATGATAATTGGCTTAAAAGAAAAACTAACTTATCATACCCAAGGAATAAACATTCACAAGTGCTTGATAAATCTTCCAAATACATAATACACCAAATATTTAATGCAAAAATATTGTTCGAATATAAAAGGATTCAAATATTTTTCTTGAGCTCACCAAAACTAGATAGCCCTTTCACCAAATGATCTTAAGTGCTAAAATATTCATCATACACTTAACTATTTATAGATCAAGTAGGTTGAGCCATTACAACTCCACCTTTAACTAATTAATTACTAAAAATAGAGTGTATTAAATTCTAGGAACAACCGCCATAAAAATAGTAAAGTAAGTTACATGGGTTGACCAAGTCAACCCTATAACTTTGACCAATTATGAGCTTGAGAGCTGCCCAACAATGGTTTTCAAGCCTAAGCTGGGACCGCACCATCCTTCCCTTGTTTAGATTCTTCTTCAAACTTCTCCCAAATAACCATCTTGTTCTTGTACTCAATAAAATGCTTGATGATTCCCAAGACTTCCTCTTCTTCCATTCCATGGGAATATTGATTAATCACTTCGTCAATCACTTTCCTTAGCAATCCAAGTAGGCAACTTTCCAACTCTTTTGATGGTTTCCTTCAAATGGCTCACAAAGTTTTGGTAAGAAATAATTTTATAGATAGAATCAATACTAAAATATTTAGTGACATTTTCATCCTCCTTAACTAAACTGTAAAATTTTCAACAATCTGCTCAATGGGAAGAACATCAATTGTTTGATTCTTAAACTTACAGTGGATCTTCTCAAATTCTTCAAGTATGTCATTCAATGCATCAACTCGCTTCAATTCATTTCTCATGGAGCTTCTTATTCAAATCCTATAACACTTGGTTCCTGAATTCCATGGCCTTTTGAAATTCAAATAGTTTTAACACATCATCAATTACACCTTCATTCACAAGTAAACCCTAGTCAATACTTCGAATCTCTCTCTAGGTTTCTAAGAAGCACTATCTTCGATGAAGGAGTGCATTCTTCTTCATAACTATAACCTTCTCTTCATACAACTTATTATACAAGTCTACAACATCTTTGATCAAAGGATAAGCATCTTGTATCAAACACTCCATCCATGTTCCTACTGCTCTCCCCTTTTGACCAATTTTCTCCATTATATGATAGGATGTATCATCGAATCTTGAAGGAGGGGTAAGAGTAGTTGTAACTTGTATTAGTTGTGTTATTTGGGTGAGAAGAGCAATAAGTTGCTTGACTTCCCATTTTAATTCATCTCTAGTTACCTTTTCTTTGTCATATTTTTCTAAAAAATTCCCAAGAGCCACATGTACATCCTGTTTGGCTCCTTCATGAGTAGCCTTTCCCAATGCAAATGTAGAGATCTAGTAATTTTTGTTGTGATAGTTTCCTTTTTCTTTCCAACAGCAAGGGTAGCTATTTCTACAAATCTCTCTCTTGATTGATCAACTAAAAAGTTTGTAACAACTCTTGGCCTTTTGTCCTGGCTCTTAAGAACAACATCTAAAACACTTAGGTCAATCACATCAATAATAGGCACCTTTTTCTTCTGCTTGGGAGTTTGATGATATAACCATTTGGGTATCGCAAAAGATGGTGCAAATGACATTTATGGCATAGTTATAGCCGAACATGGCATACTTAGCATTACAATAGCCTTTGGTGGCACCTATAGAGAGTGGAAGTGACATAGTGATAATGGAGGGTGTAGTGGTCAAAATGGCCTCAAGAGAAAATGAAATGGGAGTGGAAGTAGGAGTAAATTGTTAAATAAGTGGAGTGGAAAATGGAGATCCTATCACCTCTCCTATTGAGAGTGTGGGAATAGAGGAAAACACTTGTGCCATGGATGGGGATGGAAAGGAGAGGCTTGAGATGATGATACTAAAAGAAGGGCATTCAAAGGTGGTGAGGATGGTAGACAAGTAGAAAGATAAAATGATAATTCTGAGATACAAATGGAGAGGTATCCGGATCTACAACTTCAAAACTTGCAACCTAGGAGATATAACCTTGGCAGTGGAAGCCTTTGTGGAAGATGAACCTCCTATAACAAATGAAATTTTTCATGGAGTTATAATAGCCTTGGGGTTTGACCTTTTACCCTTTGTAGGTATAGGTTGAGTTGTCATCGACTAGGCTTGAATCAAGCTGTTTCTATAAGTTGATTTGACACTTTAGGTGAAATACCCAAAGTTGCTAGCCAATCTTAGCTTCTTCTCAAAATGGGCCCCGCCCTATCTTTTGTATTTCTACATTTTTCTTGGAACCAATCAATCGAAGGAAGAGGTTGAGGCAATATTATCACTTTTTTATACAAGATCGAGTACTTATTCATCATCATCTAACCCTTCCGGAACATCTACAATGTCATATTTTACTAACTCTTTCAAAGTTAAACATTCGAATTCTCTCCGCCTTACAATGTTTTCATCTCGACAATGGATCCAAATATCCTTGAACTCGGGAACATGTGTTTTGGCCAACCTTGTCTCACCGAACTTGCCCCAATAATCAAAATATGTTCATGGATGAAAAGTTTTCAAAGTAACTTAAGACATTTCTATTGGTGTGTGTGACCTGCCTAGTCATTGTCCACATCACATGGTGAGTCATCTCACCTTGCAAGAGTCATAGGTCTTAGGGAGTCAAATGACAAGTGTCAGATTCTATCATAGAATCTATCATTTTCATTTGTGTCAGTGCGTCATAGGAGTTACATTCCTTATTTGGAATTATAACTCCTCCTTTAGTGGCATCATATGTGTCAGTCACGTCATATGCATCAGTGGCGTCATAGGAGTTACTTTCCTTATTTAGGCATGGGGTTACACAACACCCCTATTTGTACTTCCTTTTTCGATCTATGAGAATGAGCAGACCTATTTTCTTATTTGCATATTATTTCCATTATTCAAATCTTTCTTATTGCGTTGGAGCTATGACATTACCATCGGAGTGAAACTTCGTTGTGGTGCATTGTTTCAATATCGGTTCTCACATATCCCTCTTTCATGGTATCAGAGTGCACGAGGTTTTGATAAAACATGCACTCTTCATTTATCATTTGCTTATTACTTTTGGTTTCTTCTTATTTCCTCATGTAATTTTTTTCAATTATTACTTTGGAATCATATTGCTCACCTCGCATTGAGGTTTTAGCAGTTGCAAGTTTGAGGGTATTTTGGTCGATTTGCATTTTATCAGTTGTTGAGTTCATGATTACTTCTATTCTCATGAGCTCAATTTTGCTTTGGCATGGACATGTGGTTCGTTGTTGTTGACTCATGCAAACTTTGTTCAAACATATGTGGGTTTTTTAGCTAATCAGCGACCTCTACACTGGTTTTTCTGGCTTGTATTGTTTGGGAACATCTTTCCTTGCAACCTGCTTGAGGAACCATATCAACCTTGACTCTAGCTTGGGTTTCTCTCTACGTGGAATTATATGCTCTGAGCTTGTAAAAAAAGGAATGCTCATTTTTGTAACCTTTGTTGTTGGAAGGGTCATTCTTGGCTTATGGCTAGTTGTTTGATTACTTACAATGTTCCACCGGTTTGAGGATAGATGAGATTGAATCCTCTATGTGCTACACTCTAACTAACTCATCATATTTTCTCACCATTTATCATGATTTTTGAGCTAAACGCATTTGTTAGATCTTGTGTCCAATGTGCCTCACCGGGAGGCTATGTTTTCTATGTGTTGTCACTTGCTAGAGGATCTCTACACAATCATCGTAAAAACCATTTTTTTCTCTTTGCACCCCACTTGTTAGGGATACTCACCATTATCTCGGAGCTCATTCAAAGTAATGCCTCGCTAAAGGAGAGAACTCTTCTTCGACACGTGGAATCACTGGTCTTCTTCCCTCCTAAGTCGAACATTTCATTTCCGTGGTGGAATTATGCCAACTATTATTTTTAGTTCATGTGGAATCATGCAAAACAATAGGTTATTCTCTCTTCTCAAGCCATTATAGAACTCATTGGTTTGGGCATTCAAAAACCAGCTCATGAACACTCTCCGAGTGTGTTCACACCACCTCAATGAAAGGATTCCTTTTGCTCATGTTGGCGATCACCTTTTGAGCCTTCAAATCAACTTATATTACGTCCATCCCTTTTAGAATTATTTATTAGTAAAATCAATCTTTTCCTTTAATGTTTTAAGGTTAAAAACATTTATTTCATGGCATTGTAATAATTTTTTGATATATTTTGCTTGTATTATCGTCCTTCCTTCGATTTTCAAAGACGGAGGGTGAGGTCCAAGGTTGGAAAGAGGCTAATCCCCTCACAATAAAAACAAACCTTGTCTAAAATTTGATGTCATTTCCAACAAGAACACATACGACACCGTTTGCATGCGTTTAGGCACCTTTTTAATCCGCTTTGGGACTTATTGGCATTTTTCATCGGTTGTAGGACTCATTTTTTTGCTATAACTTTTGACTCAAGTTTCTCGATTTTTAGCATTTGTAGACACCAAAATTGGGTACACTCCCCTTGTGTCCTTTGGAATAACCAATTTTCAATCATACTCATCTAACTATGGCCCCTTCCACCCCTCATCACCTGTAATTTAATTAATTAAATTAAATTAATATTATCCTCACAAAATTTAATATCTAATTACCTTAATTTTATACCCCACCACCTCACCTAGCCACCTCACCTAGACACCTCATCCAGCCACACCTCACCCTAGACATAATCTTGACATGTTTCCATAACCAACAATAACTAAGTCTTACTTTGCCTTAATGAGCTAAGATTCAGTCTAACCCTAAAATCAATCCCTAAAATATCTCTAACCACATTCTCGCTCATTAGAAGGGAAGTTGTCATTCTAATCTGTAAGAATAAACTAACTGGGCCCAAGAAATTAGAAAGATCTTCCCATTTTAGTAAACTTGGGGAATCATGTTTAACCGCATTCGAATGTCACCCGAAATTGATGTTAGTCAACCCCGGAACCATCGTGTTGTGGGTTTTTTACGGGTTACCATTTATTCACCCAAACAACCTTATTTTTGGGTTGGCACATTTAAGATCTCCCACCTTGAAAGGAGATTAGGTTTGCATGTAAGTGAAACTAGCATCCTTTCACGTATCAGACATCCAGAGCTAGCCCAAGGATAGATTTTGGAGGCATTGCACTCACGGAATCATTTTGGGAGCCATTGTTTATGATATCCAAAACCATTCTTCGATCAATGTCTCCACCTCCATTTAGCCATCTAAATCTACATCACAAGTAAGTACATCTCTACCAAAGAGTGTCTATTTCAGCATAATTAACTTTTGTCATCTTTTTCATTAGTTTATACTTTGCATGTTCATTCCTCCATTGCTTAATAGCCTGTAATCCCACCATTTCCCTTACCCACACCACCAAATCACCATTCTCACCTAATATTCATTTCGAGTATACTCCGAGATCTCGACATACATTCTCATCCACTCTCCCAACCTCATTTGACCTCATCTCATGCCCATGCCATTTGATCTATTTGATTTTCTTTTATCTCGACTCATACCTGATGCGCGGTTACCCATAACCATCGACACGTGGCTTACCCACATAAACATCCAAAGCATCTTGTCATACACACTTTGACAAATGCTCGGTCTCTATGTTTTACACTTGACCAAGAACAAACCCAAAAATCATCTCATCGATTGACCTAAACAACCCATAATCTTACTACGATCGGTTCAAATACTCATGTAACAACTACCTACCTTTACGGTCGATCCACCATAGCCATCCCTATTATGTTAAGATTTACTTATTGTACTTAAAATGAGATACCTAAATCATATCAAGCTACAAATGACTTTATTTATGGCATTTTTCTCATATTAACTTATTTTTATAGTGGATTAATAGCCATCTAGGAAGTATCACACTTCCGGTCACAGGAACTAGCTATAACATTTGATGAAATTTCCATGTCATATATCATTTAACTATGTGTTTTGTGGTCTTTTTTCTATTACTGCGGCTTCTCCTAATTAAAAGGAAGCTCTCAAGATCGACATAAATCAAGAAGTCATTTAACACATGTAACAACCATTGCCGACCAAATTTAGCAGTATTCTTTAGCCCTTACCCTTATCTATTTTTCGCACACTACAAGATAGTGATTATCACTTTTTAGTAAATGCACTATTTTATAAAGTGCCGCATTCGGAGGGGTGTCATTTTTATTGCTTGTGTCAGCTCATTTCAAATCATCTTGAGCATTGCACTATCCCTTTTATTGCTTGTGGACTTGTGAGCATGTCCACCATAGTCTTAGGGAAAAGAGGTTTTTTCTTGCGATGTGAGACGCCATTTCTCACAAGGCCTTCTTTTCCATTCTTCTTTTCACTCATTCTTGTGCTTTCTTACGTGTTGAACTATTGTGCCCAACAAACCTTGATTGTGGTCTCCACTCTTTGTGTTATTATGTTGATTACAAGGTGAGTGACAATCGGTTCTCGATGCATAGTCACATCTGATTGTAATCAACGCACTAAACTATAAAGTGCCAAACTTGAGGGGGTGTAATATTGTTTTGGGGTGGTTGTTTCCTTTCTCTCTCCTTCCTTCTACCTTCATTGGTTCTATCTCTTCATTATGGATATCTCTAAAGTACCGGTGCTCACACCTTTTAATTTCTTCAAATGGAGATCTAAAATTATATCGGCTTTGCGAAGTAAAGGGTTATACCATGTTACCATGGGGTTAGAGATAGAACCTGATGATGAACCCGAAAGATCTAAATGGTTCAACCATTGTGATGAAGCCTTAGGTCTTCTTTGTATGTCTATCTCTTCCAACTTGCTCTTCCACATCAAAACTTCCTCGACACCCAATGAAGCATGGAAAATGCTCGACGAGATGTTTGGGAAGCAAGATGACATGAGAGCACATGAGTTGGAGAAAAACTAATAGGGTTAAATCCTAGTGACTTTGAAAACCTGTAGGCCTTCTTCTCAAAGTTTTTCCACACTAGACTGCTTCTAAAGGAATGTAAAGTGGAGAAGAAAGACTCTCAATTGATCTTGTCAATTATTTCTAAGTTAGGTCCTGAATACTTTGTCTTCGTTTCAACTTTCCATGCCACAAAAGCCACCTTGGGTAGTGCTGAAAATGCCCTCATTTGACATTTTTGTCCCCACTCATTCAAGAACAAGACAAACTCATTTAAATGGGGACTCTAAAATCCAAGTCACATGCCCTTGTGGTGAATAAGGGCAAGAAAAATGAAAAGAAGAAAGAAACAAAGGACTAACCTAAGAAAGAAACCAAGACCAACCAAACCCCAGCTAAGCCCAACACTAACACTTCAAATTTTGAGCATAAAGCAAAAAAGGAAAAGAGTAAATGCTCCTATTATAAGTATCCTAGCCATGAAGAGCATCAATGTTTTCAAAAACAAATTGATCACTTAACTCAGTTACTTGAGAAGAATAAAACAAGTGTTCCTGAATCCATCAAAAAAATGCAAGGGCGAGTATTCTAAAGTAAAGGAGTCTAAAAATGAAAAGAAGAAAGGTAAGGCCCTCGTATCTATATCAGCTCCATCATCAACTTGGATTATCGATTCTGGTGCCTCACACCACATGGCTTCTTTAGAGGTTGAATTCTCTAGCATTGAACCATGTGGCATGTCTAAAAATCACGTTGAGTGATGGCACTCATTCATCGGTTTTCGGTAGTGGATCAGAGAGATAGAAGGTGGAACATTTAACCAAGTGTTGAGTGTTCCCAATCTCTACTAATATCCTATCATTTTACCAAATCCTCACTTGGTGAGGATTATGCGAGTGGAATTTGTTCCTAACTCGGTGATCATTCGTGAGCTTAACTCGATCATGATCTGTGGCCGAGGGAAAGGCGCAGATCACCATTCACTGCTGTTGTATACATTTTCCCACTTCTCTTCCGATTCAATGCCCAATGCCTTGATCACTCATGAAAATTAGGTTAGAAAGCTATGGCATGAGCATTTTGGGAATCTAAATTATCATTACCTTGAACAATTGAGCCAAAATGAAATGGTCAACGAGTTACCTTGAGTTAAGTTTTCTAAAGGTCTTTGTGAGGGTTGTACCCTCAAAAGCACCCTGAAAAAAAAATTTGATAAGGGAAAATCCTGGAGGGCTACTCGTCCCTTAGATCTTGTTCATAGTGATGTCTCTAGCCCTTTCCATCTCCTTCTTTCACTAGAGCTCTATATATACTAACCTTCATTAATGACTTTTCACATTATACTTGGGTATATTTTCTTAAGCTTAAGTTTGAATTCTTTAAGCATTTTCGTAACTTTAAGGCTCTTGCCGAGAAACAAGCAGAAAATTCTATCAAGGTTCTTCAAACCGACAATGGAGGTAAGTATGTGAGCAATAGGTTTGATAATTTCTAAAATTTTAGGGATTTTTTTTTAGCAGGTATACGATTGATTACAGCCCTTCCCAAAATGGAGTTACGTAAAGAAAGAATCGAACTCTAAAGGAGATGGCTACTTCTATGGTTCACTCAAGTCCCTTCCTCCATGACAGTATTAGGCTAAAGCGGTGAATTATTCTTGTTACATTTAGAATCGTGTTCCACACAAGTAATAAGAGGATGACACCCTTTGAAGCCTAGTTTGGACACAAGCCCGATGTTGAGCACTTTGAGTCTTTAGATCCAAGGCTATGGCTCGGATTCCCGAGCAAAAATGAAAGGCATTGGATCCACAATCCAAACCTTGTATCTTTATCGGAGTATCATGATCACATGAAGGGTATCGAATGTTGAACCCTAAAACCCGTGAGCTCTATATTGAGAGGAGTGTGAATTTTGATGAGTTATCCTTAACTCTTATTTCCACCGATTCTTTTCCCATCGATTGATTCTGACTCATCAGATGATGATGTTGTTGAGTTAGTTCCTCCTCTCCCTACTCCTCCCGTAACGCCCATTAAAACAACCCACTTGAGACCCCGAAACAACCTAGGATTAGTTAGGAAAATTATGGAATAATTATTTGTTATTAAAAGAATCTACAACCGTGTTACAAGACAATAATTGTCACTAACATGTTTCCGAGAACAATTCTAATCTACTAGAATATTCATTTTTTTATTAATAATTATTAGAGGTAATAAGGTCCAAAATTTAGGGTTAGAAGTTTCAATTAGGTTCGTAGGGAAATTCCTCACTATACCCACTCTCTAACAGCTTAAAGTTTCAACTTGATTTTTTCACACTTAACACATTCAAAATTTCATTAAATCACTTCCATTGGATAGGAAATTTCCTCACCTTTCCATTGATTTAAAGAAGTCCTCCTAATTCCTCATATTTCTCAAGTTATGGGCGGTGGATCTTTGGGTGAAAATTTTCCCCAAGAGCAGGCATGTGGGCTCGGGGGTTAAATTTTCCCAAACAACGGGTTGGCGGGCCATGGGAGACTTTTTGGAAAACTTTTCCGTGTAAGGAAAAAATCACATTTACACCCGCACTCCCGTGGTCCACAAGTCCATAAGGGACACATGGCGCTCCCTAAGCCAACGCGGGGAAAAGTGGGGAAAGGCAGTGCGGCGGGGAGAAAATTGGCTTAACGCCCGAAGGGCTAAGAGGGTACATAGACCCACACCTCCACCGGCACCTCGTGTTGCCATGTGGTAGCCCCTAATTGGGCGTGGGCTGGCGGGATAGTGGGGAAAACTTTGAGAATTTTCCCAAAATTTCTTGCAACGTAAAAGACAAAAAGGTACCCGCTTACTCCACCGATGTCTTGTGACGCCACATGGCATCACCTAATTGGTATGGGCGTGAGGAAAAGTTGGAAAATTTTCCCAAAATTTTCAAGAAGCACTAAGTTAAAAATGGACCCGCCCCTTCACTGACACCTCATGGTGCCATGTGACAACCTCGATTGGTGCAGATCTTGTAGGCGGCGGTGGTGGGAAAATTTGGAAAATTTTCCCAAAAAAATCCTAAGCTCTAAGGGAAAACTCGGGCATGCAAGCTACACAAGGAAATTTTCCCAAAATTTGACGCCAAGGAAGAAAAAACTTTAGAGGGCTATAAATTTTGATAGAGAGCCTCGATTTACATCCTAGAAAGCTCTCAATGTCCTCTCTTTACTCAGAGATCATTAATTTTAGATTTTGATAAAGTTTAAGGGGTCAATTTTAAGAAAATGGCTGCAGGATTTTACAGTGTGAACTGGTAAATTTTAACTTGTTAGATCTGTTCAATTTGATCTTCTTCCTCTCTCAACATGTCACTTAGACATGGATTATTTCTCCTAAATTGATTTATGAAGGATTCAAGATTCAATTTTTCTAATTGATTTGTAATTTGAGCATTTCCATTTCTTGATAGAAAACGACTGCAAAACGGTTTGAGCCCGATTTTGCTAAGTTTTGAAATATTTCCTTTAAGTGTTTTTATCTAATATAACTCATTTATACCCTAGCATGTTCAATTTTATTGTTTCATTGTTATTTCTTGCTTGCAGGTTTGAACTGTGCATTTTTGGTTTTGATAATTGCCAGTTTGAAATTACAAATAACAGGGATCAAATTTTGATGGATCTATTTGCCATTTCTTCTTCCAAGTATTCAGAATATGTTCAAATTCCAATCTAACACATTGTAGTTGATTCAAATCAAACTATTCAAGACCAAATGCAATTTTTATTTCAAATTTTTCACATTTCAAAGACAGAGTTCTGCACTTTCCTTCATACGCATTTACTTCTTTTAAGTAGAGATTTCAATACATTGAAATAATCAGATTCAATACAGAAATGCAATTTGAGAAAAGTATTACATTCATTTATTGATTTCAAAAGGCAATTTTACATCTTGTTTCTTTTATTCCTTCCAAAATATATATTATATACAGGACAAAATAATACATTTTCTTCTCACATGCTTCACATTTCCACTTTCAAAACAGGGACTTCATAGTGCATGATAAACACATATTTCCAATGGAAGGATATCATATGAACAAGGTAAACACTTCCATTAATTCCAATGAAACTCATACAACCTCCTTTCCATTTGATTTCAAAATATAGTATACAAAACAGTATCATTCTTTCACATTCTTTCTAAACATAGAATACAGAGTATAACTCTTTTACATTTCAAATTTCACTTGCAAAACTGTACAACATCTTTCCATTACAAACATTTACAATATCATCCACTTCAAGTGGGAAGGTTACAATGAGATTTCATTTCACAAGGGATCACAAATGTTGTCTTTCTCGGCTCAGGAAATGGCAACATGCATTCTTCTCATTCCTCTAATTTGATCACAACAGGAGTAGGGGAAAGGCAACGCTCTCCACCCAACCAGACATCCAATGAAGAGGATAAGCCATCCTTCTTCATTGGCCCTCAAGCCCTAACCATAATTCAATAAAAGGTTTGATCCAACTCATGACAACAACAAGGCTTCCACAAACATATAAGCGAGATTTTCACAAAAACACACGGTCTAAAAAGAATGTAGTTTTACAACTACATTAACACATGACAAAAAAATTACTCAGGCTTCATCAATAAGCCTGTTAAAAGAGCAAGAAGCTATGGGGATGCTTCTTATTTGCATATTCTTTCCATTGTTTGAATCTTTCTTATTGTGTTGGAGCTACAACATTGCCATCGGAGTGCAACTTCATTGTGGTGCATTGTTTCGATATCGGTTCTTGCATATCCCTCTTTCATGGTATTAGAGTGCGAGGTTTTGATATAACATGCACTCTTCATTTATCATTTTCTTATTACTTTTGGTTTCTTCTTATTTCCTCGTGTAATTTTTTCAATTATTACTTTGGAATTGTATTGCTCACCTCGGGTTGAGGTTTTAGCAATTGTAAGTTTGAGGGTATTTTAGTCGATTTGCATTATCTATTATTGAGTTCATGATTAATTCTATTCTCATGAGCTCTATTTTTATTTGGCGTGGGCATGTAGTTCATTGTTGTTGACTTGTGCATTGTTCAACAAATGCAGGTTTTTTTAGCTCGTCGACCTCTGCACTAGTTTTTCGGCTTGTATTATTTAGGAACATCTTTCCTTGTAACTCCGCCCGAGGAACCGTATCATCCTTGACTCCAGCTCAGGTTTCTCTCTACATGGAAGTATATGCTCTGAGCTTGTAACTCATGCTCATTTTTGTAACCTTTGTTGTTAGCTCAAGGGTCATTGTTGGCTTGTGGCTAGTTATTTCAGTGTTACTTGCAATGTTCCACCGAATTTTTCTTAGATGAGCTTGAATCCTCTATGTGCTACACTCTAACTAACTCGTCATATTTTCTTGCCATTGATCATGAGTTTTGAGCTACGCATTTATTAGCTCTTCGACGTGCTTCACCTGGGCTGTGTTTTCTCTACGTTGTCACTCACTAGAGGATCTCTGTACAATCATCGTAAAAACCATTTTTTTCTCTGTGCACCCCACCTGTTAGGGATACTTGCCATTATCTGGAGCTCTCTTCTACCATGTGGAATCACTAGTCTGCTTCCCTCTGAGTCGACCATTTCATTTCCATGGTGGAAGTCTGCCAACTATTGTCAAGCTAGTTTGGGTGACTGTTACAATAGGTTATTCCTCTTCTCGAGCCATTACACAACTCATTGGTGGGCATTCAAACCAGCTCATGAACACTCTCCTAAGTGTGTTCACACCACCTCGGTGAAAGGAGTCCTTGTTGCTCGTGCTTGGCGTATCACTCAATGAGCCTTCAAATCAACTTATATTGCATCCATCCCTTTTAGAATTGATTATTGGTAAAATCAATCTCCCTTTAATGTTTTAAGGTTAAAAACATTTATTTCATGGCATTGTAATAATTTTTGGATATATTTTGCTAGTATATTGTCCTTCCTTCGAGTGTCGAAGACGGAGGGTGAGGTCCGGGGTTGGCAGGAGGCTAATCCCCCGCAATAAAAACAAACCCTATCTAAAATTTGATGTCATTTCCAACAAGCACACATACAACACCCTTTGCATGCATTTAGGGCACCTTTTAATCCATTTGCAGGACTTATTGGCATTTTCCATCAGTTGCGGGAATCATTTTTTTGCTATAAATTTTGACTCGTTGCTCGGTTTTGAGCACTTTGTAGACACCAAAATTGGGTCACACTCCCCTTGGTCCTTTGTCAAATAACCAACTCAATCATACTCATCTAACTATGGCCCCTTCCACCCCACATCACCTTTAATTTATTTAATTAAATTAAATTGATATGTATCCTCACAAAATTTAAAATCTAATTACCTTAATTTCTACCCCACCACCTCACCTAGACACCTCATCCAGCCACCTCACCCTAGACATATTCTTGGCATGTTTCCATAACCAACAATAACTAAGTCTTACTTGCCTTAATGAGATAAGATTTGGTCTAACCCTAAAATCAATCCCTAAAATATCTCTAACCACATTCCTGCTCATTAGAAGGGAAGTTGTCATTCTAATCCGTGAGAATAAACTAAGCTCGGGCCCAAGAAATTAGAAAGATCTGCCCATTTTAGTAAACCTAGGGAATCCTGCCTTAACCGATGCTGGTCACCCTAAACCGATGTTGGTCAACCTGGAACCATCGTCGGTTACCATTTATTCACCCAAACAACCTTATTTTTGGGTTGGTACATTTAAGAGTAAGAAAAGAAGATCGGGGTTGCATGCAAGTGAAACTAGCATCCTTTCACATATCCGGACATCTAATGACAACAACACCAAGATAGATTTTAGAGGCATTGCACTCACAGAATCATTTTGGGAGCCACTGCTACAATATCCAACACCATTCTTCTGATCAACAACCACCTCCATTCAGCCATCTAAATCTACATCACAGTAAGTACATCTCTACTAGCATTGTCTATTTTAGCATAGTTAACTTTTGTCATCCTTGTCATTAGTTTATACTTTGCATGTTCATTCCTCCATTTCTTAATAGCCTAAAATCTCACCATTTCCCTAACCCACACCACCAAATCACCATTGTGACCTAATATTCATTTCGAGTATACGAGTTCTCCATGAGACATTCTCATCCACTCTCCCAACCTCATTTGACCTCAGCTCAGCCCCTACCATTTGATCTATTTGAGTTTCTTTTATCTCAACCATACCGACGTCGGTTACCCATAACCATCGTCGGTTACTAAATAAATCGGCATTGTTCATACCGTGACCGACATCGGTCTCGAGTTTTACACCTTGACCAAGAATAGACGCAACAATCATCTCACCAGTTGACCTAAACAACCTAGAATCGACCTTGATCGGCCCAAAGACCCCGATAGCTACCTACCTTTCTGATCTGACCATAGCCTAGCCTATTATGTTAAGATTTGCTTATTGTACTTGAATGAGATACCTAAATCATATCAACTACAAAGTAGGAATTTTTTTATTTCTCGCATTAACTTGTTTTAAACAGTGGATTGATAGCCATCTAGGAAGTATCACACTTCCCTTAACTAGCACTACATCTTCTAGTCCTTTGTCATATATCATTTAACTATCTTTTTGTGGTCTTGTTTTCTATTACAGGTAGTTCCTCCTAGCCAAAAGGAAGCTCTCACGATCGACACTAGATCAAGAAGTCAGAACACATGCAACAACCATCAACTGACCAGCATTTAATAGGTATTCCTCCTTGGCCCTTACCCTTATCTATTTTGTCACTTGAAAACGTATGTATTAAAGAAAATAGTGAAACACACTTCTTTAGTAAATGCACTATTTTATAAAGTGTCACATTATGGGGTGTCATTTTATTGCTTGTGTAATACTCATTACGAATCATCTTGAGCATTGTACTATCCCTATTATTTCTTGTGGACTTGTGAGCACGTCCGCCATAGTCTTAGGGAAAGAGGTTTTTCATGCGACGCGTGAGACGTCATTTCTCACAAGGCCTTCTTTTCCCCTTCTTGTTTTCACTCGTTCTTGTCCTTGTTTACGATGTTGAACTGTTGTGCCCAACTGAACCTTGAATGTGGTATTCACTCTTTCACGTTATTACGTTGATTACAAGGTGAGTGACAAACTAGTTCTCAACGCATAGTCTCATCGATTGTAATCAACACACTAAACTATAAACCGCCAAACTCGTTGGTTCTATCTCTTAATTATGGATATCTCTAAAGTATCGGTGCTCACACCTTTTAATTTCCTCAAATGGAGATCTAAAATCATATCAGCTTTTCAAAGTAAAGGTTTGTACCATGTTACCATGGGGTTAGAGACAGAACCTAATGATGAACCCGAAAGATCTAAATGGTTCAACCACTATGATGAAGCCTTAGGTCTTCTTTGTATGTTTCTGTCTCTTCCAACTTGCTCTTCCACATCAAAATTTCCTCGACACCTGATGGAGCATGGAAAATGCTTGACGAGATGTTTGGGAAGCAAGATGACATGAGAGCACATGAGTTGGAGAACGAACTACTAGGGTTAAATCCTAGTGACTTTGAAAACCTGTAGGCCTTCTTCTCAAAGTTTGTCCACACTAGATTGCTTCTAAAGGAATGTAAAGTGGAGAAGAAAGACTCTCAATTGATCTTGTCGATTATTTCTAAGTTAGGTCTTGAATACTTTGTCTTCATTTCAACTTTCCACACCATGAAAGCCACCTTGGGTAGTGCCTGGAAAATGCCCTCATTTGACAGTTTTTTGTCCCAACTCATTCAAGAACAGGACAAACTCATTCAAATGGGGACTCTAAAATCCAAGTCACATGCCCTTGTGGTGAATAAGGGCAAGAAAATAAAAAGAAGAAAGAAACAAAGGACTTACCTAAGAAAGAAACCAATACCAACCAAACCCACTTAAGCCCAACACTAACACTTCAAATTTTGAGTATAAAGAAAAAAAAAGGAAAAGAGTAAATGCTCCTATTATAAGTATCCTAGCCATGAAGAGCATCAATGTTTTCAAAAACAAATTGATCACTTAACTCGAGCTTGAGAAGAATAAAACAAGTGTTCTGAATCCATAAAAAAATGCTCGGAAGGGCGAGTATTCTAAAGTAAAGGAGTCTAAAAATGAAAAGAAGAAAGGTAAGGCCCTCGTATCTATATCAGCTCCATCATCAACTTGGATTATCGATTCTAGTGCCTCACACCACATGGCTTCTTTAGAGGTTGAATTCTAAGCATTGAACCATGTGGCATGTCTCAAATCACGTTGGGTGATGACACTCATTCATCGGTTTCAGTAGTGGATAGTATAGATAGAAGGTGGAACATTTAACCAAGTGTTGAGTGTTCCCAATCTCTCTACTAATCTCCTATCGGTTTACCAAATCACCCACCTTGGTGAGGATTATGAGTGGAATTTGGTCCTAACTCGGTGATCATTTGTCAGAGCTTAACTATGATTGACTTGTTGTCGAGGGAAAGGAAGATCACCGTTCTCTCTGTTGTATACCTTTTCCCACTTCTCTTCGATTTCACGCCCAATGCCTTGCTCACTCATGAAAATGAGGTTAGAAAGCTATGGCATGAGAATTTTAGGCATCTAAATTATCATTACCTTGAATAATTGAGCTAAAACCAAATGGTTAATGAGTTACCCCAGAGTTAAGTTTTCTAAAGGTCTTTATGAGGGTTGTACCCTCGAAAGCACCCCGAAAAAAACTTTGATAAGGGAAAATCCTGGAGGGCTACTCATCCCTTAGATCTTGTTCATAGTGATGTCTCTGGCCCCTTTCCATCTCATTCTTTCACTAGAGCTCTCTATATACTAACCTTCATTAATGACTTTTCGCATTATACTTGGGTATATTTTCTTAAGCTTAAGTTTGAATTATTTAAGGAATTTTAGATCTTTAAGGCTCTTTTGAGAAACAAGCGGAATGTCTATCAAGGTCCTTGAACCAAGGACAATGGAGCAAGGCAAGTATGTGAGCAATAGGTTTGAGTATTTTTGCACTTCTGATGGGATTGCTTTGCAGTGTATAGTTGATTACACCCTTCCCAAAATGGAGTTACAGAAAGAAAGAACTAAACTCTAAAGGAGATGGCTACTTGTATGGTTCACTCGAAGTCCCTTCCTCCACAATATTGGGCTGAAGCAATGAATTGTGCTTGTTACATTTAGAATCATGTTCCACACAAGGTAGTAAGAGGGATGACACCCTTTGAAGCCTAGTTTGGACACAAGCCTGATGTTGAGCACTTTCAAATCTTTGGATCCAAGGCTATGGCTCAGATTCCTAAGAAGAAATACAAGGCATTGGATCCACAATCCAAACCTTGTATCTTTATCGGGTATCCTAATGGCGTGAAGTGATATCGATTGTTGAACCCTAAAACCCATGAGCTCTATATTGAGAGGAGTGTGAGGTTTGATGAGTTATCCTTAACTCTTACTTCTACGGAGGTTCTTTTTCCTGTTGATTTAGATTCGACTCATTAGATGATGATGTTGTTGAGTGATTTCCTCCTCTCCCTACTCCTCCTGTAACACCCATTAAAACAACCCACTTGAGACCCAAGAACAACCTAGGATTAGTTAGGAAAATTATGGAATAAATTTTTTTTATTAAAAGAATCTACAACCATGTTACAAGACAACAATTGTCACTATGTGTTACGGAACAATTCTAATCTACTACACTAATATTTTCTTTTATTAATAATTATTAGAGGTCATAAGGTCCAAAATTTAGGGTTAGAAGTTTCAATTAGGTTCAGAGAGGAAATTCCACACCATACCCACTCTCTAACAGGCTTAAAGTTTCAACTTGATTTTTCTCACACTTAACGCATTCAAAATTTCCTAAATCACTTCCATTGGATAGGAAATTTCCTCACCTTTCCATTGATATAAAGAAGTCCTCCTAACTCCTCATATTTCTCAAGTTATAATAAAGAGCCTTTGGGTGAAAATTTTCCCAAGAGTGGGCCTATAGGGCCTAGGGGTGAAAATTTGCCCAAACGGCGAGTTGGCAAGGCCATGGGAGAACTTTGGAAAAAATTTCCCACGTGAGGCAAAAATCACATTTACGCCCACACTCCCACAGTTCCACGAGTCCATAAGGGACACATGGCACTCCCTAAGTCAGAGCAGGGAAAAGTGGGCAAAGGCGGGCGCGGGGAGAAAATTGGCTTAACGGCCCGAAGGGCTAAGAGGGTACATAGACCCACGCGTCCGCCGGCACCTCGCATTACCATGTGGTAACCTCGATTGGCACGGGCCGACAAGACAACGTTGGGAAAACTTGGAGAATTTTTCCAAAAAAATTAGAATGCAAAAGACAAAAAGGGACCCTTTTCCTCTGATGCCTCATGACGCCATGTGGCATCACACTCGATTGGTTGCGGGCGGCAAGGAAAAGTTGGAAAATTTTCCCAAAATTTTTTGGAAGCAATAAGATAAAAAGGGGATCCACCCTTCACTAACACCTCATGGTGCCACATGGAAGCCTCTAATTGGCTATGGGCTAGTGGGGCGGTGGGAAAATTTGGAAAATTTTCCCAAAAAAAATCCTAAGCTCTAAGGGAAAAATTTGGGCCGCGAGCCCGCTAAGGAAATTTTTCCCAAAATTTGACGCCAAGGAAGAAAAACTTCAGAGGGCCATAAATTTTGATAGAGAGCTCGGTTTTGGGAAAATGAGGACTTTCTGGAAATCTCTCAATGTCCTCTTTACTTAGAGATCATTAATTTTAGATTTTGATAAAGTTTAAGGGTCAATTTTAAGAAAACGGCCTGACAGGATTTTTACAATGCGAACTGGTAAATTTTAACTTGTTAGATCTATTCAATTTGATCTTCTTCCTCTCTCAACATGTAAATTAGATTTCTCTTAAATTGATTTATGAAGGATACAAGATTCAATTTGTCCGATTGATTTGCAATTTGAGCATTTCGTTTCTTGTGAGAAAATGACTACAAAACAGTTTGAGCCCGATTTTGCTAAGTTTTGAAATATTTCCTTTAATTGTTTTTCGTCTAATAGAACTCATATATACCCTTGTCATGTTCAATTTTATTGTTTCATTATTATTTCTTGCTTGCTTGGGTTTAAACTGTGCATTTTGGTTTTGATAATTGCAGGTTTGAAATTACGAATAATGAGGATAAAATTTTGATAGATCTATTTTCCATTTCTTCTTCCAAGTATTTAAAATACATTCCAATTCCAATCTAACACATTTTAGTTGATTCAAATCAAACTATTCAAGACCAAAATGTAATTCTAATTTCAAATTTTTCACATTTCAAAGACAGAGTTCTGCACTTTCCTTCATACGCATTTACTTCTTTCAAGCAGAGATTTCAATACATTGAAATAATCATATTCAATACAACAATGCAATTTGAGAAAATTATTACATTCATTTATTGATTTCAAAAGGCAATTTTACATCTTCTTTCTTTTATTCCTTCCAAAATATATATTATATACAGGACAAAATAATACATTTTCTTCTCACGTGCTTCACATTTCCACTTTCAAAATAGGGACTTCATAGTGCATGATAAACATAGATTTCTAATGGAAGGATATCATATGAATGAGGTAAGCACTTCCATTAATTCCAAAGAAACTCAAACAACCTCCTTTCCATTTGATTTCAAAATACAAGATATAAAATAGTATCATTCTTTCACATTCTTTCTAAGCGAGAATCGAGTATAACCTTTTACATTTCAAATTTCACTTGCAAAATTATACAAATTATTTCCATTACAAACATTTACAAGCTCATCCACTTCAAGTGGGAAGGTTACAATGAGATTTCATTTCACAAGGATTTGTCAAACTGTCTTTCTCAACTCAGGAACAAAGAACATGCATTCTTCTCATTCCTCCAATTTGACCACAACAGAGTAGGGAAAGGCAACACTTTCCACCCAACCAAGACATCCAATGAAGAGGATAAGCCATCCTTCTTCATTGGCCCCTCGTACGCATACTCCCGAATTGTAGGGTACTCGCACCACTGCAACAACGTTACACGTGCCCCAATGATAATACTGAGTCTCCTCGCAAGGTGTTTGGGATCCAAAAATCTCTCCAAGTATGCGTTAATATCCTACATATCCCACTTAGCCCCTATGTGCTTTGTTTTCTCTTCTCCCCTCCTTTTCTTTGCATTTTGGTCTTCATTTGACAAAACCACCGCCTACTACAGGCGGCGGTCTCGTGACCGCCACCCAGGCAGGGGTGGTCCTTAACCGCCACCTGCTCGGGCGGTGGTCCTTCGCGTGTTTTCCATAATGCTCTTTTTAACGTGACTCATGTAAAATTTCAATGTTTACCATCTTTTTCACTACCTTTGCTCGTATTTATGATTCTGGTTCCCTGGAATAGTGTTTTTGCATTGTTTATGGTTAAAGAGTTCAAATTGGTTTTCACCTTTGGGTAAATGGGGATTCTATAAATAGTTGGTTGATCTTCAAGAAAATGGCCCCTCAAAAATTTTCCTCTCATCTTCTCATTTCATAGTTTTTGTCTTTCAGTTCTTAGGAATTCAAAGTTTTCATTTGTTGCATGCATAGTTAGTGTTGTTTTGTTGTTTAGAAGCCACATAATCTTCTTGTGCTAGTGTTGTTACTATTTCATACAATCAGTTGGAGTAGGATAGTTTCATTTTCAGTTAGAAGCCATTAAAGTTGCAGGTTTTGTTCATCAAATAGGATAGTTTCAGGTTCTAGATGCTTTATGTTGTATGACTCGCAATAAATCCCACTAGGAATTACATAAGCCAAGCTCTATTCTCTTGCACTATCCCTCTCCTACTCACATTGTATTCAGTCTGCATCCTAAGCTGCCATTATTTCGATACCAACTTCTATTGATGCTAACATCACACGCTTTTCTAGATTCACGTGAGCACGAAGGAACGAGGAGATCACACTGAGGGGACAAAGCCACACACAAACCGGATTCGCCATTGTTCTACAAAATCTAGGTTAAGCTATAAAAGTTCTAGTTAAATATATCAAATAAGATAGTGAATCATTTCATTTGAGTTAATCTCACTTTCGATATTGTTAGGGGAAGCTATGGGGATTGATATTTTTGAGAAACTATGATTCATTCCTCACTTCGAAGTAGGCTAGGGGTCTTTCAAATAGATTAGATCAGTTATTTCATTATTTAGAATAGATTTACAACTACACATGCAAGTAAGCTATACTGATTTGCTTTGTTTGTTTTAAATTTCGTTATTAAATTAGTTGTCAATTTCTGGATATTTTAAATAGTTTCTCTTTCAATTTCGTTCAAATAATTCATCAAAAACACAAAAATAGAGAAATTATATATGTTGTAGATATACTTTACATAGTTAATTTTACTTTATTGCGGTTAGATTTACATTGTTTCTTTTGCATGACAATCACGGGACCTAGAGAGCCCAGAGAATACGTATTCGAGCCAATAGTGCCTCAGCCCGATCTTGTTGCAGCAATAATCGATATAGATCTAAATCTCGGAATCCAAATCTTCCAAACAATAACAAACCTACAAGAAGTTAGCTCACAATTAAGAGGACTAAACGTAGAAGACGACAAAGCGCATATGTTTTGGTCAAACTAGCCAAACTACATATTACCCTAGACAAATATTCGCATGACCGTAGAAGGGCTTGAAAGAGAGCAAGCATTCGATTGTGATCCTTTGGTCCCACCGGCTAGATGCGAGAGACATTCTCACCGACATAGATACTAGCATATGAATTCAGGTTGCTAGAATGCCTGTAAGTACTACGAGAAGGTTACACAACTTTTAGTTCTAAATATAGAGGCCGAAAAGGCATACGACTACTAGATATTAGGAATTAGGGATTGATTATGCGTATGACCATAGGAGGTCCACAACAACCATGAATCTCGGTTGTGATCCACAGGTCCCACAATACAACAAGTCCACAAAGTCAATCGAGATGTAAATGTTGGTTTACGCACATTAGTATTTAGATCCACTCCACTTCCACCAACCATTATCACAGTTATCCTTGTTAGACATAGCAGCTAACGAAGCTAAATATTTCTGGACTAGACCAGATAATCACCCGTAGAATCCACCATATCCATCATCCACCTTATGACCCTATCTGGAGATATACACGAAACAATTCCAGGGCATTTTCCTCATATTCCACAACCTATAGATCGAATCCCGCCAAAGCTTGATATTGATTAGAGCCTTCGAGTAGTCATCCTCGCTAACCGATCTATCAAGCTAGTTTAGGTTAGGAGGGCCTTCTTTACCTTAGATTCACAGATTCCATTAGTGCATGTCAAAGAAATAAGATTACCCAATTAGTTTGTCCATACCCCACATATATTCCATCCCCATAGGCTATCTTGCACATGACCTCAAGAGGTCGGGTGCGAAGAGGATTTACTTGTAGATTCCCATTCTCACTTGTCACTTTTCCATCATACAAAGTTGGTGAACCCGACGTGAACAAACAAACTTTTCATCTTTTCCATTCTTGTTAGCCTTCACATCAGCTTCACCAACAAAATTGGTGAACCCATGACGTGAATCAAACTAGTTTTCCTCTTTCTATTATTTCATCCACCTTCACTCTTTCCCATTATTCTATGGGTATTCATATACCCCCCGAATATGTCAGGATTCGATGCATATGGCAGACCTCTCCTAGGTCTTGAAGCATACTACGATCAACTGAATAGATAGCCATCACCCTCGCTCTCAACATGAAGTGATAACTATTCAACTAACCAATTGTCAACAAAACTCTACGCCACCAAGGACTACATATAGTTCTTCTTTCCAAATAGAGGAGTTAGACTCAGCTCGCTCAAATGTAACAACTGGAGCCTTCAGTGCTTGAACAACATGGCGTTTATGAGAGAATCTGGTTCGTCTCCTCGGTGTTGCTTAGACCACAAATGAGTAGACAATTGGATCCATATCTATTTTTAGATGATGAACATTTAGTGCATTATGCCGAGGAATGAACAATGCTCTCGAGTATGTACCCAACTATAGGAAGTTTACAAACACGACCCAAGGTTTCGTTTCAAGAAAACACCTCCATGCCACTACCTATAGGAAATGCCCTTGGTGAAACTGGCAGGCAACGATCAGTCCATAGCGGGGTACCAAATGCCTATACAACCTCGGGATATACAACAAATGCCACTAAGGCAAAATACGTGACTTCACCAAATGAAGTCATCTCAACTTTAGTAGAAAAAGTTAGAGGTTAGAACTTGCTCAAGAAAGTCAAAATTCTCAATACATGCGGTAGGAAATTCCAATCCTCGACATCACCTTAGCAAAGTATACCTCCTCCTAACAGGAATAGGCACGTTGGGCATGCCTCAAAGTATTCACAACAAATGCCAACTAGAACCGCATTTCTAACGCCGCCCTAGTGGAAAATATGATACCTCCCGATCTAGTACAAAATAATCCATTCTTGGGCAATACTCCTCCATACTTAAACATGTATTCCAAGTCACCACAAGGAGATATGTTCTCTTCTCCCGGAAAGTTCACTCAACCACAGGATTTCCTTATGTCCCTAAAAATTCATACGCTATGCCATATCAAACAACCCATCCCACCTCCACCCCCTCACAGGCACCATCAATGGTCGAAACCTATGCGATAGGAACTTATTCAGAATATTTGAAAGAACCCTTAGACTTCACCATATGAAGCATCATGCTTCCAAGACCTCTTCCCAATTTTCCCAAACACAAAGGGGAGGGATACTTGAATGCACACATTAAGGCCTATGCCATAGCCATTCGAGAACTGCTCCCTTGGGATAGAGTTGTTGCTAAAATATTTCCCAAAACCTTAGAGGGTATTGCCCTCGATTGGTATTACAGAATACCGAATCGCATCCATTCATTTAAACGACTCGTTTCAAATTTCATTAAGGCATTTGACATGAACAAATTGTTGAGAACAGAATCGGGAATTCTTGCACATTAAACAAGAACACAATGAATTTTTCTCACTTCATCCAAAGATGGCGTATGAGTCCTTTATTCTTCTGAAAGTTCTCCAAACATGTACCAAATGGAACTATGTAATTTATTCCTTCATTCTCTCAAAGAGAGAGGTAGAGGAAGAAGTCCAGAAGTTCCCACTAAGGACTTATGATGAAGTACTTGAGAGCACTCTCCGAATAGATCAAGTGGTGATAGAGATAGCGGTCGTAAGACATATGGAACAAACAAGAGGCTAATCATCCCCAACCAAAACACTACGACTTATCCTAACACAAGAAATGCCAATCAAGGACCTAAAATCCTTAACAAAAATTGTGCCATAACAACAGATGAGAGAATCGACCAAACAAAAAAACAAATGTTGTAAATACTCCACCTCCGATTAATAATCAACGAAACAACAAATTTACCCCAACAATCAACTCGGTGGATTTTAATCATCCACACACAACAACAACAACAATGGAAATTCCAAAACGTGGTCCAAGACAAAAAAATGCAATTGGATATCAAAATTTAATCCTAACCAAAACCAAAGACAACAAACTTAAAACTTTAATAATCAATAGTTTACTCCATTTGAGGACATGTTCTTATAAATTCATCCGTTTCGCATCACAAAGCCAAATACTTTCATAGATAGTAGTATCCCCTCTAAACCAAAAATTTGCACCCCTCAAGATCTTCAACGATCCACTCCCAAATCACAATAACAACAAATTAAATCCAAATGGGATGAACAAGAGTGTAATGACAGGAAACAATGATCATGAAGCCTCAACTTCGCTAAATCCACTGTCGCACCACAATTAGGAAATCAGCTATGACCCAAGATAGTCAGTTTGGTGGAGTTAGACACTGAGCTACCCGTGGAAGCCATAACAAGGACACGAGAGTATTCCTCTCAGCCAAGTCCAAGTTACCCGCTAGAGACAGATAACATCCAACAACCATTAGTAAAACCCGTAGGTGCCTATGATTTAATTAATGACCTAACAAAGACCTTCTCTCACATCTCCTTTTTGGACTTATTAAAGAACTCTCCTACCCATAGGGCTGCTCTTTTAGAAGCATTAGGTTTAGGTCATTTAATTAACATCACTCCACCTCCGAAACATAGGTAAACCATATAGACTTTGATATCCACCCTCCGGGGCAGCCGGATAGGGATACCGAGTTTATATTTGACATAAACAAAATGCCAACAGATGTTGAGATTGCATGCAGAGGTGATCTAGCCTTACATTTGCAAGTGTGGGTTTATAACAATTATGTTAAATGCATAATGGTTGATGATGGGGCAGCAGTTAACATAGTCCCCTTCTCTTTCCTTCAAAAGCTAGGGTATGGAGAAACAAATTGTTCCATGACTCGGAATATGCTAAGAGGCTATGATAGCCTCAAGGCCACTTCGATTGGAACTATAATACTACCAGTCACCTTAGGACCCAAAACAATCCTAACTGAGTTTTATATTATAGATTGGGAAACCAACTATAATATGATCCTTGGCCGACCATGGATACACCATATGAAGGCAATCCCTTCTACGTTATTTCAAGAAATAAGATTCCTACACTTGGGAAAGGTATTCATAGCAAAAGGTGATCCGAAACCATTCGATATACACCTAGCAGACCTGAAGAAAAGGCCAGGCGTTCACTCTGAGTTTGAACTCCCAACAAACCAACTTAATAAACCAACTGACGCGAAACCAGAAGAAAAGTTGGTACCTACAATAGAACTAGAGACTATGAACCTAGTCAAGAATATCCCAGCCCTCAAAGATGAGGCTAACATTGTAGAAACAGTATCATTAGGAACTACGACAAAAATAGTCGAATTGCTAGAACAGGATCTACCAATTTTCCTACCATTTGATTCTGTAGGTATGGGATATACCCTAGGAGTTGGTTCTCTTCCAACAGAAGAACTCTGCATGGTAGAAGTAACCGAAAGCGAAGAAGTTGACGTAGCAAATGTCCCAATGTCCATCTTCCCAACTAAATATTGGACTCTCCATTTTGATGGATCTAGATGTCATTATGGGGTTGGGGCAAGTGTGATCTTTACTTCTCCCAAGGGAAAGATCTTACCATTCTCCTTTAAACTAAATTTCGAATGTACAAACAACGACATTGAGTACAAATCCCTCCTCCTTGGCCTCATCTTAGCTAAGAGGCTTGGTGTTAATGACATCAGGGTATTAGGAGACTCTCAATTAGTAGAAAACCAAGTCTCTGAGGTGTATGAGACTAGAGCTAAACATTTACAACTCTACAAAACAATAGTATTAGATCTGAGCAAAGGATTTAACTTCATATCAATTGAAGCAATCCCGTAAGAAGAAAACCTTCTCGTAGATTGATAGCCACCTCAGCTTCACGTTTCACTCCAAACAGCGAGTTAGAAGACACCCTATTTCATGGTATCCCTTCGCACTGAACCGTTAGTGAAGAAAATGTCAAACCCTCTTTTAACGAACATAGCTAAGAATAAATCTACTATCTTAGATCACGTTGATAGTGATAGAGCCACTCTTGATTACTTAAACACCTATACAGCGTTACATCTCACCCATCATGTGGTAGATTTTTCCTTAATCCCACATTCGTCTTCTTATTTTGGAAATCCCATGATAGAGCTTCCCCCACAAAAGGAACTCAACATATACGCTATAGAGAATGGAAAAGATATAGAACTACCTTCAGCCCGCCTGAGTTTGAAGAAGGTAACGCTTCTTTAATCAAAGAAACGATTGATATCAACATCAGAACTAAGGATGAACCGAATATCTTAAAACTAGAATCTTCGTTAACTCCATAAGAGATAGAAATACACACTTGAATCCTCGAGAGACCATCAAAAGGATTTTGTATTTAATTATAAAGAAATGACGGGAATTATGTTGCACATTGCGATACATAATCCCATCACCAAACTAGATGCAAAGCCAATTAAACAAAAATCAAGACCAATGAAACCTAAGGTAGCTCTCATGGTGAAGGAAGAAGTAATGAAGCTTCTCCAAGTAGGGTTCATCAAACTAGTTGATTACTCTCAGTGGGTATCTAATATCATCCTATTCTCAAAAAGAATGGGAAGATACGCATTTGCATAGATTTCTGAGACATTAACAAAGTGTGTCCCAAGGATGACTTCCCATTACCATCCATTAATGTCATCGTTGATGCAACAGCTAGATTTGAGCTTTTGTCTCTTATGCATGGATTCTCGGGATACAATCAAATCAGAATATCTGAACAAGACCAATCCAAAACCACGTTTATAAATCCTTGAGGAACCTATTACTACGATTGTAGTATGCCATTCGGTCTCAAGAACAACGGTGCTACATACAGTAGCGGGCAATGACGTATATATTTCATGATATTATTCATAAAATCATGGAATCCTATGTATATGACTTTTTAGCTAAAGTCAAGAAGCGTTATGATCATCTGGAAGTGCTCCGCATCATTCTTTCACGTTTGATAGAATACAGAGTCACACTAAACCCAGAAAAATGCGTATTTGGTGTGACAGGAGGGAAACTCTTGGGTTATATCATATCATCACGAGGGATTGATGTGGACCCAGCCAAAATCCAGGTTGTTCTCAAAATGATCCCACCTTTGGATGAATCTGGAATCAGGTCGTTTCTTGGGAAACTCGGTGCAATCTGAAGATTCATCCCAGATTTAAGCTTTTCCATTCATCCAATCAATAATCTACTCAAGAAAGATTATAGTATCGATTGGACCAAAGACTGCAATGAGGCTTTGAAGCAGTTAAGTGTTTCTTGTTGTCACCACCTATGCTAATGCCTCCTAAGCTAGACCACCCTTTAATCTTATATTCGTGAGCTACCAATGTCTCACTAGCCTGCATGTTGGCTCAAGAAGACGATGACAAACAAGAACATGTGATCTATTTTATTATCCGAACATTACTCAATTATGAGACATGTTATATGCAAGTAGAACAAGAATGCCTTGCCATAGTCTTTGCAACCAAATGCCTAAGACATTACATGTTAAACCAAGAAACAAGGGTCATTATAAAAATAGACCATTTACGAACTTTCCTCACGCAAGGGTCCTTGTCTAAAAAGGTTGGACGCTTCATAACCTTAATGGGTGAATTCAAATTAACTTTTGTAAACCAAAAGTCCGTTAAGGGACAAATCATTACAGATTGGTTAGCTGATAACCCATTAGATGGAGGTGATCTAGTTAATCTAGATTTTCCCGATGAATGCATATATTATATCGAAACTAGACCTCCCATCTCCGAATGTCCTTGGTATACTGATATTGTTAATTATATCATGGGTCGTGCGTATCCAGAAGGTGCTACACCACAACAAAGAAGGTGGTTACGCATTATCGTAGCTAAATACATTGTTATAGAGCAAGTGCTCTATCGTAAGGCCTTCGATGGAATGCTTCTAAGGTGTGTTGATACAGAAGAATCCAAGAAGATCCTCTATGAATCCTATAGTGGAATGTGTGGTGGCCATTTTGGAGGTCATGCCACTACCACAAAATACATCGGATGGGCTATTTCTAGCCCACCCAAGAGCACGATGCGAAAGTAGAGTTTGTACACAAGTATCATAAATGTGAAGAATTTTCCCACGAGATTCACATGCCGGCACAAGCTCTACAACCAATCACTACTCCATGGCCCTTTTCTACATGGGGCCTAGATTTGATAGGGAAATTCTCTCCCTTGTCAACATATGGCCATAACTTCATAATCACAGCCAATAAGTATTTTACCAAATGGGTAGAGGCTATGCCTCTCACCATTGTACCAGGTTCCGTGATCGCCAAGTTCATTTTAAACCAGATCATTTATAGGTACGGTGTTCCACAAATCATTATCTCAGATAATGGTACTTCCTTTAAGAATGACGAGGTCTGTGAACTATGTAGTAAATTTAAAATAAACCATCATACAGCCTCCCTGTATTACCCTCAAGCTAATGGGCAGGCTGAAGCAACAAACAAGACATTGAAAGCTATTCTCCTCAAAATGGTAAAATAACACCAATGGGAGCAACTCCTAGGAGTAACTTTTCATTGGTATTCGAAGCGAAGCGGTTCTCCCACTTGAGGTTGAAATACCAGTCTGCATCTCATTACAAGGGATTCGGATGAAGATGCTTATAGAGAAGCATGTCTCTCCCAACTAGAAAGCCTAGATGAGGCCGGGTTAGAAAGCTGAACAATGGCATAGAATCTATGCTTGACCATATGATGTCGGCATTATAACAAAAGGGTCTATGAATGGGAAATATATGAAGGAGATCTAGTTCTAAGGCTAGATAGCCAGATTGACAAAAGACCGGTGAAGGAAATTCCGGCCCAAATGGTTGGGCCCATACCAAATCACGAAAGACTATGGAAATGGTGCATATCTCTTATGTACCTTTGGAAGGTGAGTAATTCAATGAAAGCTGTCAATTCCATGCACCTTAAATGATTCTATGCATAAGTGAGCAGCACTATTTGTATAATTATATCTACATTGCATCTTTATATAGTTCGATTCATTTTGTCCACTCATTTCGTAAAATTTTGTGATCAAGGAACTTATTCTCAAAGCAATGCATTACAAACTTCTGATGATATTGGCATAATCCTTCCAATCATACTTATTCATTTTTATAACATCATCAACCATTTCAAAATCATTTCATCCAAATAAAGCTAGATATGACAAAGTCTTAATGGTAACTATACCAAGGTCTGCATGCTTGTTCTCACTTTTAGTTTCTTCCTAAGATAGGTGTCTTGCCTATGGTCTGTTCTAGAAGCTTCATGGTGTCACATCTATCCCATATATAGATCTCTTTGGAAATAAGAACATACTGACATTTTGCTCAAATAAATAAGTCAAATGTAGATCAAACAAAAAATTTTATTTTTACACATTTCCTTGCCCTACCAACCTTCGGTGATGAACTTGTGTCTCTTACTAGTGACGTAGGGTTGGGAAAGGATGGGAATGCCCTTACTCGCCTATGCCTTGTCCATGGTGATAAGCCCATGCTTCTTACTAGAAGCATGGGGCAAGGTGTAGGGGGTCCTCTTGACAATAAACGTTGAAGGTCATAAGCAAACAATTCAAATAAACCTTTGAAATCTTGAGTCAAAAACAAGTGAATCAGATGTCCAAAATTCCAAGAGAGCTCAAAACCTTGAAAACCATATTTTGTCTACCATGTGGCCATCTACGGATCTAAGTCTAGATAAACCGCAAAGCAAGTAGCATTCTAAACTATGGAGTCACTTGAGTAGAGCAAGTGTGTAGCATCCTAGTTTGGTTCCACCAAATCTTTGTCTATCTCTCATCACTACCATTCAACAAATTTCATAGCTTGTGCCCTTTCTAGCTCTCGGTGGTGAGCCCTCGCATCTTACTAGTTGCGTGGAGTTAGGAGTGGGGTAAGTTCATCTACTCATCATAGCAGTTTATCATCTCATTTTTTCAAAACAAATATGAAGTATAAAAAAATTGCTTATAGAAACTAAAGTTCAAGATCACATTGTGTCTACATTATCATATATCAGCATCATGAAATATGAAAAGAAAGAAAGCATTTGTATCATTTGTTCTCCATTGCATACATTCTAAAAATCATATAAAAACAACATTATAATTTACATGCGGAAACGAATCACAAAATCATAGACACCAAAAGAGTCTCGATATAAAAGATATATATATATATATATAATCAAGTTTCCTATACAATGCCATCATGCGCTAGGCATGGTCAAAATGCTCAATAAGCCCAGGAAATACAAAATAAATCATATGAACAATCTAAGAGAGCCAAGTGGCCTCTCAACCCCTATGAGATCCCTTTGAAGGTGCACTGACCACGTCTAGGACTTGGCTACGCCGCTCTGAGTGCATGGAGGGCTCACGATCCCAAATAGTAGTTGTGGCCTCGCTATGAGAGCGGCTCCTCATCAGATGCTTTGTTGTCCTATACCCGACCAACTCAGTGCGGAGGGTAGTCACCATCTTGGCCACATACCGCGGATAGGGGCAAAAATGTTGGTATGCCTCTACCGGCCAGGCTCGAGGCCTCCCCTGCATCCACGGATAGCTAGGCACGAGTCTTCTCCATGGGGATCATCGAGTATTAGTGCATACCGGTGAATCAGGTCTCACCACTCATCAGCGAGTCTCTCTGCAAACAAAGGAGAAAACAAATTAGAAATAATCAAAAGATAAAAATAAAAATGAAGAAGAAGAGAGATAGCAACTAAGGCAATCCTAACTAAAAACAAACATTAAGAGAGGGGTGATAACTCACTCAGATCTCTGGGCCTCCAAGATGGATCTCTAGGGTCAGCGCCGCTGCCGAGATTCCACCACTAATCGAAGTCTTCCCCGTGTCGGGGCAACATATTGTCCTACTACATACTCATCCTCTCCCCTACATCTTGAGAAGGCGGATCCTTTGAAACTAGAGTCACCCTCTCTCGCGCTCTGCTCCACCCTCTCACACTGTAAGATATCCTAAGTGTCATGCCACTTGGGATTACTTTCCTCCTCTCCACCGACTCATTGACCTCCATACCATCGGTCTCCTCCTCCATCTCTCCCCGTGAACTCCTCGGACTCGGAGCTATATCAATGGGCTCTCCCTCAGCGCGTACTACCCGCCTAGATGTAATAGGGACACCGGCTCTCCCTGAGTAATAATGGTCGAACCCTGAGGACCTCGGCCTCTAGGACCTCCCCTAGCCTCCCAAACCGATCGAACACGGCACCACTTGGGGGAGTATACCGCGTAAGCAAAGCCAAACTATTGAGGCACTCGGTCAAAGGGGTGTGTCTCCACCTTCCCCATCCCTCCACAAGCTGCCTTATAGTAGAGCAGAAATCAAAGTGAGGGTCTCCTCGCCCCACAACCCTGTGCATGGCACGATAAGGTGTGACCTCCATATCATCGTAGTCAAGGAGATAAGCGGCTGGTGGGGTGCTCTAAGCACCGACATATCCATCCATCTAGCTTCCCCCATGGCTCGGGATCCACCACTCTACACACCTCTCTCCTAGAAGGGATGAAACGCTCATAGACCCAGCTCATAACTAGGTCGGATGGCTCAATGACTACCCCTATAAATGAACCACTTGGTATAAATCATGATATGTGGTCCCAAGTGTGTCAACTCCCTAGGCATAAATCCGGCCATGTCCCTCAACTGTAATAATGGGGGACCAGCAATAAAGTAAAGTGTCTCCTCCTTGTCCCTAATCAATCAATGTCGAGGTAAGGATCCCCATAATGGCTTTGATGAATAAAGGGGATAGGTAGGCTAGGAATACAATGGACCCTCACCCCCTTCTTTGAACAAAGTGGAGATAATTGTGTCTCCCATGTATGAATCCCACTTTATGCTATCTCGAGCCCGTGACCTGTTGTCTCAAGTGTGAGTCATCTCCGATGATCGAGACTCCCAAGATATGGTAGACATCCTCTAAAGTGATAGTCCACTCACCCCGACTCGTGGAAATTAGAACATGTTCGATCAACATCCCAAATATGAAAACAAGTCACAAAGTATGTGACTAGAAGGTGCAACATGTGGGACCCATGATATACATGCAATATGTCGGCCCTCTGGAGTGTATCCTGCTCATCCTGAGAAAGTGCATCCAACACTGCTAGAAGCCAATCATACTCTCTCTCTCGGCTCCATCTGATATATTCCTCCTTCACTGCCTGCATACACCCAAAAACACACAAAAAGGAGTAAGTATTCAAATGAGATTGGAAAAATCATGAAAACATACAAGAATGCTAGGAATGCAAAAATGATTTCAAACAAGTATTATTTTGGTATTATGTGAAGGACCACCACCGCCTAAAGGTGGCGGAGCGATCGGGGTGGCGGTCCAACCCGCCCCTGATCGGGCGGCGGTCATGTCCCAAATTTCCACGCGGGTCACGTGCCCTAAATGACACCTAAAAACACAAACAAAGACCATTTTGACTAAAACAAAGCCTACCCATTAGGAACCCCCTAAATGACCCTATTAAAACTGATATTTTCAAAAATAATCCCCCATGATAAAGATTTCATCATTTTAACATTTTGGGGATAAAAACGTTAAATCAAGAAGAACTAACCTGTGATCTCGTGGGTCGATGTTCCACTCACGGAGGCATGATCACTATCTCATCACGAACATTTTGACTATACTCTCGTCAAAAACCGTCACCATGGGTCCCAGAGCTCAAAATCAATCAAATCGACACGCACAAATGAATAGGAAAATGGGCCCATTTTTACATATATAGCATCTTGACTTGTTTTGAATCCCCTTTTCGTAGGTTTGGAGCACCGACGGAGGTAAGTTCTTATCCCCGTGTAAATGGTACGTCCTCATTTCATATTATTTTAGTGTTTATTTTTTTATTTATTTTATCTATCTGCACTTGAGTCCTCTTTTCATTTTCTAGGTAGCGAGAAATCTGGAGAGGCGTCATTTCGACACATGGACGTGTCGGATATAATTTCTCACTTCCCATTTTAGGGCCGCCATACTCGGACCCACCATTTTATGCCTCTTCATGGCTAAAATGCTTCTTGAGGGGGCAATATGTACGTACCCAAACGTGTAGGGTACTACACCGCCTAGAACAACGTTACATAATGCCCCCAATGATGATACAGGTCTCCTCGTAAGGTGTTCGGGATCTGGAAAAGCTCTCCAAGTATGCGTTAACATCCTACATATCCCACTTAGCCCCTATGTGCTTTGTTTTTCTCTTCTCCCTTCTTTTT
Organism: Taxus wallichiana var. yunnanensis; assembly: GCA_018340775.1. Classification (NCBI taxonomy): domain Eukaryota; kingdom Viridiplantae; phylum Streptophyta; class Pinopsida; order Cupressales; family Taxaceae; genus Taxus; species Taxus wallichiana. The sequence goes on from CM031233.1 coordinate 63,268,792, forward strand.
CTTTGCATTTTGGTCTTGATGAAGCGCCACACTACAGGCGCGTTCTCATGACCGCCGCCCTGTGGTGGCTGTCTTGTAACAACCACCCCTCGGTGGTGGCGGTCCTTCACGTGTTTTCCAGAATGTTCTTTTTAACATGACTCATGTAAAATTTCAATGTTTACCAGACTTTTTTCACCGCCTTTGCTCGTATTTATGATTCTGGTTCCCTAGAATAGTGTTTTTGCATTGTTTATGGTTAAAGAGTTCAATTTGGTTTTCACCTTTGGGTAAATGGGGATTCTATAAATAGTGGTTGATCTTCAAGCAAATGGCCCCTCAAATTTTCCTCTCATCTTCTCATTTCATAGTTTTAGTCTTTCGGTTTTCTTAGGAATTCAATAGTTTTATTTGTTGCATGCATAGTTAGTGTTGTTTTTTTATTTAGAAGCCACATAATCTTCTTGTGCTAGTGTTATTGTTTGTTTCATACAATCGGTTGAGAGTAGGATAGTTTCATTTTGATAGTAGGAAGCCATTAAAGTTATAGGTTTTGTTTGTCAAACAAGATAGTTTCAGGTTTTGGACGTTTTATGTTGTATGACTCATAATAAATCCCACTAGGAATTACATAAGCCAAGCTCTGTTCTCTTGCGCTATCCCTCTCCTACTCACATTGTATTTAGTCTGCATCTAAAGCTACCATTGTTTGATACAACTACTTCTATTGATGCTAACATTACATGCTTTTACGGATTCATGTGAGCACGAAGGAATGAGGAGATCACACTTTGAGGGGACAAAGCCACACACAATCCAGATTCGCCACTATTCTACAAAATCCAGGTTCAAGCTTATCAAAGTTCTAGTTAAAATATATCAAATAGATAGTGAATCATTTCATTTGATTAATCTCACTTTTGATATTTTCGGGGAAGTTGTGGGGATTGATAGTTTTGAGAAACTATGATTCATTCCTCACTTTGAGGTAGGATCGGGAGGTCTTTCAAATAGATTAGATCAGTTATTTGTTATTTAGAATAGATTTACAAACTGCGCACGAGTGCAAGTAGCTATACTCGGCATTGCCTTTGTTTGTTTTAAATTTTGTTATTAGTTTAGTTGTCAATTTCTACGGATATTTTAAATAAGTTTCTCTTTCAATTTCTATTAAATAGTTCATCAAAAACACAAAATAGAGAAATTATATATAGATAGATATACTTTACATAGTTAATTTTTTTTCATTAGTTAGATTTACATTGTTTCTTTTGCATGACAATCACGGGACCTAGGAGCCCGAAGAGAATACGTGTTTGAGCCAATAGTGCCTCAACCCGATCTTGTTGTAGCAATAATAAGCGATATAGATCAAAATCTCGAATCAAGGTCTTTAGAACAACAACAGACCTACAAGAAATTAGCTCACAATTAAGAGGATTAAACATAGAAGACGACAAAGCGCATACATTTTGGTCAAACCAGCCAAACTACAGATTACCCTAGATAAATATCTACATGACTATAGAAGGGCTTGAAAGAGAGCAAATGTTCGGTTGTGATCCTTTGGTCCCATAGCCAGACGCAGGAGACATTCTCACTGACATAGACACTAGCTTAAGAATTCAGGTTGCTAGAATGCCTGTAAGGTACTCTGAGAAGATTACACAACTTTTAGTTCTAAATATAGAGGCCAAAAAGGCATACGACTACTAGATATTAGGAATTAGGGATTGATTCTACATATGACCATAGGAGGTCCACAACAACCATGAATCTACGGTTGTGATCCACAGGTCCCACAACCCAATGAGTCCATAGGTCAATCAGACGTAGATGTTGGTTTACACACATTAGTATTTAGATCCACTCCACTTCCACCAACCATTATCACACAGTTATCCTTGTTAGACATAGCAGCTAACAAAGCTAAAGATTTCTGGACTAGACCAGATAATCACCCGTAGAATCCACCATATCCATCATCCACCTTATGACCCTATCTAGAGATATACACGAAACAATTCCAGGGCATTTTCCCCACGTATTCCACAACCTATAGATCGAATCATGCCAAAGTTGATATTGATTGGAGCCTTTGAGTAGTCATCCTCACCGATGCGATTTATCACATCATGCCAGTTTAGGTTAGGAGGGCCTTCGTTGCCTTAGATTCACAGATTCCATTAGTGCGTGTCGAAGACATAAGATTGCCCAATTAGTTTTTCCATACCCCACATATATTCCATCCCCACTGGTTGTCTCGGCACGACCTCGGGAGGTCGGGTGCGAGGAAGAGTTACTTGTAGATTCCCATGCTCGCTTGTCACTTTTCCATCGTATAAAATTGGTGAAACAAACAAACTTTTCATCTTTTCCACCGTGAATCACCAACAAAATAGTGAACTTTTCAATCTTTTTCCTATTTTATTCTTTCATCCACCTTCACTCTTTCCCATTATTCTATGGTATTCATATACCCCGAATATGTCAGGATTCGATGCATATGGTAGACCTCTCCTAGGTCTTGAAGCATACTACGATCAACTGAATAGACAACCATCACCCTCGCTCTCAGCATGGGGTGACAACTATTCAACTAACCGATTGTCAACACAAACTCCACCTCCAAGGACTAGATATAGTTCTTCTTTCCAAATAGAGGAGTTGGACCAGCTCGCTCAAACGCAACAACTAGAGCCTTCAGGCTCGAACAACATGATGTTTACGGGAGAATCTAGTTCATCTCCTCAGGTGTTGCTTAGACCACAAATTAGTAGACAATCGGATCCATATCTATTTTTAGATGATGAACATTCAGTGCATTATGCCAGGAATGAACAACGCTCTCGGAGTATGTACCCACCTATAGGAAGTTTACAAACACGACCCGAGGTCTCATTTCAAGAAAACACCTCCATGCCACTACCTATAGGAAATGCCCTCGGTGAAACTTGGCAGGGCAATGATCAGTTCATAGTGGGGTACCACATGCCTATACAACCTCAGGATATACAACAAATGCCACTAAGGCAAAATACTGTGACTTCACCAAATGAAGTCATCTCAACTTTAGTAGAAAAAGTTAGAGGGTTAGAACTTGCTCAAGCAAGTCAAAATTCTCAATTCATGCAGGTAGGAAATTCCAATCCTCCACATCATCCTAGCCAAGTAGACCTCCTCACAGGAATAGGCACGTTGGGCATGCCTCCTCAGTATTCACAACAAACACCAACTAGAACCACGTTTCTAACACCATTCCGGTGGAAAATATGATACCTCCCGGTCTAGTACAAAATAATCCATTCCTAGGCAATACTCCTCCATACTTAAACATGTATTCCAAATCACCACAAGGAGATATGTTCTCCTCTCCTGGCATGTTTTCTCAACCACAAGGATTTCCTTATGTCCCTACAAACGCATACGCTACGCCATATCAACAACCCATCCCACCTCCCCCCTCAAGTAGAGGCACCATCGATGGTGAAACCTATGCGATAGGAACTTATTCAAGAATATTTGAAAGAACCCTTAGACTTCACAATATGAAGCTTAATGCTTCCAAGACCTCTTCCTGATTTTCCCAAATACAAAGGGGAAGGAGACCCGAATGCACACATTAAGGCCTATGCCACAACCATTCGAGAATTGCTCCCTTGGGATGGGGTTGTTGCTAAAATATTTCCCAAAAATTTAGAGGGCATCACCCTCGATTGGTATTATAGAATACCTGAAGCTTCCATCCATTCGTTTAAACAACTTGTTTCAGAGTTCATCAAGGCGTTTGACATGAACAAACTATTGAGAACAAGAATCAGGGAATTCTTGCACATTAAACAAGAACACAATGAATTTGTTGCTCATTTCATCCAAAGATGGCGTATAGTCCTTTATTCTTTGGAAAGTGCTCCAAACATGGACCAAATGGAACTATGTGATTTATTCCTTCATTCTCTCAGCAGAGAGGTAAAGGAAGAAGTCCAGAAGTTCCCACTAAGGACTTACGATGAAGTACTTGAGAGCTCTCTATGAATAGATCAAGCAGCAATAGATAGTGGTCACAAGACGTATGGAACAAAAATGGGAGGCTAATCATCCCCAACCAAAACACTACGACTTATCCTAACACGGTAAATGCCAATCAAGGACCTAAAATCCTTAACAAAAATTGGCGTAACAACAGATGGAGTAACTGACCAAACAAAAAAAACAAATGTTGTAAATACTCCACCACCGATTAATAATCAACGAAACAACAACTTTACCCCAACAATCAACTCGGTGGATTTTAATCATCCACAACAACAACAACAATGGAAAGTATAGACCATGGAAACCAACTATAATAATCCTCGACCATGGATACACCGTATGAAGGCAATCCCAAAACGTTAAGACAAAATAAGACTAAAATGTTAATAGTCAAAGGTTTAATCGTAGAGTTTTGATCCAAACCATTCAATATACACCTAGGGATCCTGAAGAAAACTTATATTGTGGAATTCAAAAGTTTGAACTCCATGAACAAACTTGCAATGATTAATAAACCAACCGATGTTTGAAACAAAGAATAACTTTTCATAGATCAACATTAGAACTAGAGACTATGAACCTAGTCAAGAATATCCTAGCCCTCAAAGATGAGGCTAATGTTATATAAACAATATCATTAGGAACTACCGCTAAAGAATAGTGAATTGCTAGAACATGATCTACCAATTTTCCTCCCATTTGATTCTGTAGGCATGGGATATACCCTAGGACCCAAGGTTCTCTCTTTCAGTGGAGTTAGAAGAACTCTGCATGGTAGAAGTAACCAAAGCGAGGAAAAGTAGAGTATTCAAATGTCCCAAGTCCATCTTCCTAACTAAATATTGGACTCTCCATTTCAATGGAGCTAGATGTCATTATGGGCTAACAAAGTGTGATCTTTACTTCACCCAGGAAAGATCCTACCTTTCACCTTTAAACTAAATTTCAAATGTACAAACATTTAAGTATGAATCCCTCCTCCTTGGCCTCATCTTAGCTAAGAGGCTCGGTGTTAATGACATTAGGGTGTTAGGAGACTCTTAATTAAGCAAACAAGTCTCCGAGGTGTATGAGACTAGATCTCCTTTTTGAACATTTACAACTCTACAAAACAGCTCTACAAAAAGTAGGGTATTAGATTTGAAGCAAAGGATTTAACTTTTATCAATTGAAGCAATCCCACGAGAACAAAACCTTCTCGTTAGATTCGATAGTTAACCTCAACTTCACGTTTCACTCCAAGCAGTGAGTTGGAAGACACCCGTTTCATGGTATCCCTTCACATCTTTGAACTCATCGTTAGTAAAGAAAATGATCAAACCCTCTTTTGAACGAACATAATATAGAAGAAATCTACTATCTTAGATCACGTTTTATATTGATAGAGCCACTCTTGATTACTTAAATGCCTATGCAGCATTACATCTCACCCATCACGTGGTAGATTTGTCTTTAATCCCACATTCGTCTTCTTACTTTGGAAATCCCATGATAGAGCTTCCCCCACAAAAGGAACTCGACATATACGTGGTAGAGAATGGAGAAGATCTAGAACTACCTCCAGCCCCACTTGAGTTTGAAGAAGGTAACACTTCTTTAATCGAAGAAATGATTGATATTAACATCGGAACGGAGGATGAAATGAGCGAAGATCTTGAAACTTGGATCTTTGTTAACTCTCGAGAAGAGATAGAAATACACACTCGAATCCTCAGAGAACATCAAAAGGCTTTTACATTTAATTATAAAGAAATGACGGGAATTACACCACACATCGTGGTACATAACCTCATCACCAAACTAGATGCAAAGCCAATTAAACAAAAATCAAGACCAATGAAACCCAAGGTAGCTCTCATGGTGAAGGAAGAAGTAATGAAACTTCTCAATGTAGGAATTCATCAAGCTAGGTTGATTATTCTTAGTGGGTATCTAATATCATCCCATTCTCAAAAATAATGGGAAGATACACATTTGCATAGACAATTCTGAGACATTAACAAAGCGTGTCCCAAGGATGACTTCCCATTACCATAAATTGATGTCATCATTGACACAACAGCTGGATTTGAGCTTTTGTCTCTCATGGATGGATTCTCGGGATACAATCAAATCAGAATATCCAAACAAGACCAAGCCAAAACCACGTTTATAACTCCTTGGGGAACCTATTTCTACGTTGTTATGCCATTTAGTCTCAAGAACCGGTGCTTACATACCATTGAGGGAAATGACATATATATTTCATGATCTTATTCATAAAATCATGAGAATCTATGTAGATGACTTGTTGGCTTAAAGCCGAGGAAGTGTTATGATCACCGGAAGTGCTCTGCATCATTCTTTCATGTTTGATAGAATACTGAGTCACACTAAACCCGAGAAAAATGTGTATTTGGTGTGATAGGAGGAAACTCCTGGGTTACATCATATCATCACGAGGATTGATGTGGACCCGACCAAAATCCGGGTTGTTCTTGAAATGATCCCACCTTGGATGAATTGGAATCGGGTCATTTCTTCGGGAAACTTCGGTGTAATCCGAAGATTCATCCGGATTTAGCTTTGTCATTCATCCAATCAATAATCTACTCAAGAAATATTATAGTATTGATTGGACCAAAGACTAAATGAGGCTTTGAAAGCGGTTAAGTGTTTCTTGTTGTCACCACCTACGCTAATGCCTCCTAAGCCAAACCACCCTTTAATCTTATATTCGCGAGCTACCAATGTCTCGCTAGCCTGCATGTTGGCTCAAGAAGATGATGAAAAATGAGAACGTGTGATCTATTTTATTATCCGAACATTACTCGATTATGAGACACGTTATACATGGCAAGCAGAATGAGAATGCCTTGCCATAGTCTTTGCAACCAAACGCCTAAGACATTACATGCTAAATCAAGAAACAAGGGTCATTGTAAAAATAGACCATTTACGAACTTTCCTCACGCAAGGGTCCTTGTCTAAAAAGGTTGGATGCTTTATAACCTTAATGGGTGAATTCAAATTAACTTTTGTAAACCAAAAGTCCGTTAAGGGACAAATCATTGTAGATTGGTTAGCTGATAACCCGTTAGATGGAGGTGATCTAGTAGATCTAGATTTTCCCGATGAATGCATATATTACATCGAAACTAGACCTCCCATCTCTGAATGTCCTTGGTATACTGATATTATTAATTATATCATGGACCATGCGTATCAGAAGGTGCTACACCACAAAAAGAAGGTGGTTACGCATTATCGTAGCTAAATATGTTATTATAGAACAAGTGCTCTATCGTAAGGCTTTGATGGAATGCTTCTAAGGTGTGTTGACAAAAGAATCCAAGAAGATTCTCTCTCTGTGAATCCACATAGTGGAATATGTGGTGGCCACTTTGGAGGTCATGCCACCGCCAAAAATACATCGGATGGGCTATTTACGGCCCACTCTAGAACACACGTAGTAGAGTTTGTACGTAAAGTGTCATAAATGCCAAGAATTTTCCCACGAGATTCACATGCCGGCACAAGCTCTACAACCAATCACTACTCCATGGCCCTTTTCTACATGGGGCCTAGATTTGATAGGGAAATTCTCTCCCTCGTCAACAGATGGCCATAACTTCATAATCATGGCCACCGAGTATTTTACCAAATGGGTAGAGGCTATGCCTCTCACCACTATACCAGGTTCTGTGATCGCCAAGTTCATTTTAAACCAGATCATTTATAGGTATGGTGTCCCACAAATCATTATCTTAGATAATGGTACTTCCTTTAAGAATGATGAGGTCCATGAGCTATGCAGTAAATTTAAAATAAACCATCATACTGACCTCCTGTATTACCCTCAAGCTAATGGGCAGGCTGAAGCAACAAATAAGACATTGAAAGCTATTCTCCTTAAAATGGTAAAAGAAAACAAACGAGATTGGCATTTAAAGTTATATCCAGCCTTGTGGGCCCACCGAACCTCAATAAGAACACCAACAGGAGAAACTCCTTTCTCATTGGTATTCGGAGCAAAAGCAGTTCTCCCACTTGAGGTTGAAATACCCAATCTCGCATCTCACTACAAGGGATTCTGGATGAAGAAGCTTATAGAGAAGCACGTCTCTCCCAACTAGAAAGCCTAGATGAGGCTAGGTTAGACGTTGAACAGTGGCATAGAGTCTATGCTGACCGGATGTTGGTAGTATAATAAAAAGGTCTATGAATGAGATATATATGAAGGAGATCTAGTTCTAAGACTAGACAACCGGATCGATAAAAAGACCGGTGAAGGAAGGAAATTCCGGCCCAAATGGTTGGGCCCATACCGAGTCATGAAAGACTATGGAAATGGTGCATATCTCTTATGTACACTGGAAGGTGAGGAATTTGGTGAAATAGTCAATTCCTTGCACCTTAAACGATTCTATGCATAAGCAACCAGCACTATTTGTATAATTATATCTACATTGCATCTTCATGTAGTTAGGTTCATTTTGTCCACTCATTTCGTAAAATTTTGTGATCAAGGAACTTATTCTCAAAGCAATTCATTACAAACTTCTGATGGTATTGGCATAATCCTTCCAATCATACTTCTTCATTTTCATAACATCATCAACCATTTCAGAATCATTTCATCAAATAAAGCTAGATATGACAAAGTCTTAATGGTAACCATACCAAGGTCTGCATGCTTGTTCTCACTTTTGGTTTCTTCCTAGGATAGGTGTCTTGCCTATGGTCTGTTCTAGAAGCTTCATAGTGTCACATCTATCCCATATATATATCTCTTTGGAAATAAGAACATACTGACATTTTGCTCAAATAAATAAGTCAAATATAGATCAAACAGAAAATTTTATTTTTACACATTTCCTTGCCCTACCAACCTTCGGTGATGAGCTTGCATCTCTTACTAGTGACGTAGGGTTGGGAAAGGATGGGAATGCCCTTACTCACCTATGCCTTGTCCATGGTGATAAGCCCATGCTTCTTACTAGTAGCATGGGGCAAGGTGTGGGGGTCCTCTTGATAATAAACGTTGAAGGTCATAAGCAAAATAGTTCAAATAAACCTTTGAAATCTTGAGTCAAAAACAAATGAATCAGATGTCCAAAATTCCAAGAGAGCTCAAAACCCCGAAAACCAGATTTTGTCTACCATGTGGCCATCTATGGATCTAAGTCTAGATAAACCGCAAAGCAAGTAGCATTCTAAACTATGGAGTCACTTGAGTAGAGTAGGTTTGTAGCATCCTAATTTGGTTCCACCAAATCTTTGTCTATCTCTCATCACTACCATTCAACAAATTTCATAGCTTGTGCCCTTTCTAGCTCTCGGTGGTGAGCCCTCGCATCTTACTAGTTGCGTGGAGTTAGGAGTGGGGCAAGTTCATCTGCTCATCATACCGGTTTATCATCTCATTTTGTCAAAACAAATATGAAGTACCAAAAATTGCTTATAGAAACTAAAGTTCAAGATCACATTGTGTCTACATTATCATATATCAGCATCATGAAATACAAAAAGAAAGAAAGCATTTGTATCATTTGTTCTCCATTGCATACATTCTGAAAAGCATATAAAAACAACATTATAATTTACATGTGGAAATGAATCACAAAACATAGATACCAAGAGTTTGATCCAAAAGAATATATATATATATATATATATTATATAATCAAGTTTCCTGTACAATGCCATCATGCGCTAGGCATGGTCAAAATGCTCAATGAGCCGGGAAATACAAAATAAATCATATAAACAATCTAAGAGAGCCAAGTGGCCTCTCAACCCCTATGAGATCCCTCTGAAGGTGCACGACCACGTCTAGGACTCCGGCTACGTTAACTGCTCTGAAGTGCATGGAGGGCTCATGATCCGAGGAGCAGTAGCTTGTGCCTCCTCCCTATGAGAGTGACTCCTCATCAGGTGCTCTGTTGTCCTATACCCAGCCAACTCGGTATGGAGGGTAGTCACCATCTTGGCCACATGCTAGACAGGGGAAAAAATGTGGTATGCCTACCCGGTTCTTGAAGGCTCCCCTACATCCACGGATAGCTCCGTGTGAGTCTTCTCCATGGGGATCATCAGGGTATCAGTGCATACCCGGTGAATCAGGTCTCGCCACTCATCAGTAGTCTCTGCAAGCAAAGGAGAAAACAAATTAGAAATAATCAAAAGATAAAAACAAAAATAAACAAAAGGAGAGATAGCAACTAAGGCAATCCTAACTAGAAACAAACATTAAGAGAAGGATGATAACTCACTCGGATCTCCGGGCCTCCAAGATGGATCTCTAGGATCAGCACCTGCCACAGATGCCACCACTGACTGATGTCCTCCTCCCATGTCTAGGGAAACATAGCGTCCTGCTATGGACTCATCCTCCCCACCTAGGTCCTGAGAAGGTGGCTCCTCTGAAACTAGAGTCACCCTCTCCGCACTCTGCTCTGCCCTCTCGCACCTGTAAGATATCCTGAGTGTCATGCCACTCGGGATCACTGTCCTCCTCTCCACCCGACTCGCTGACCTCAGCCTCGGTCTCCTCCTCCGTCTCTCCCCCTGTGAACTCCTCGGACTCAGAGTCTATATCAATGGGGTCGTCGCTGTTGTGGGCGGGGACCGGGCAATCTGAAGTAAGGGTGCCTGAGGAGCACCGGCTCTCCCTCGAGTGCGTACTACCCACCTAGCTGCAATAGGGACACCAGGAGTAACAACGGTCCAACCCCGGCCTCTAGGACCTCCCCTAGCCTCCCAAACTGATCTAAACACTGGCACCACTAGGGGGAAGCATATTGACACGTAAGGAAGGCCAAACTGCTGAGGCACTCGATCAAAAGGGTGTGTCTCCACCTTCCCCGTCCTGTCCACAAGCTGCCCTGTGGTAGAGCAAGAGATCAAAGTGAGGGTCTCCTCGACCCCATAACCCTGCCATGGCCTGATAAGGTGTGGCCTCCATATCATCAGTAGTCAAGGAGGTGACTGGCTGGTGGGGTGCTCTAAGCACCGACATATCTGTCCATCTGGCTGCCCTCACGGCTCCGGGATCCGCCACCTCTACACCTCTCCCATAAGGGATGAAACGCTCATAGACCCAGCTCATAACCAGGGTCGGATGGCTCAATGACTGCCCCTATAAATGAACCACCCAGTACAAATCATGATAGGTGGTCCCAAGTATGTCGGCTCCCAGGCATAAATCCGGCCATGTCCCTCAATCTGTGTAATAATGGGGGACCAACAATAAAGTAAAGTGTCTCCTCCCTTGTCCCCGATCAATCTCGAGGCAAGGATCCCCATAATGGCCTGATGAATCAAGGGGATAGGCAGGCTAGGAATAGATCGGACCCTCACCCCCTTCTTCGAACCAGTGGAGATAACTGCGTCTCCCATGTATGAAGCCCCTTTGTGCTATATCGAGCCCGTGACCCTGCTGTCTCAAGTGTAAGTCATCTCCGATGATCGGGACCCCAAGATATGGTAGACATCCTCCAGGGTGATAGTCCACTCACCCCTGACTCCTGGAAATCGGAAAGTGTTCCGATCAGCATCCCAATATGAAAACAAGTCACAAAGTATGTGACTAGAAGGTGCAACATGCGGGACCCGTGATATACGCAATATGCCGGCCCTCTAAAGAGTATCCTGCTCATCCTGAGAAAGTGCATCCAACACTGTTGGAAGCCAATCACACTCTCTCTCTCGGCTCCATCTGATATATTCCTCCTTCACTGCATACACCCAAAAACACGTAAAAGGAGTAAGTTAGTATTCAAATGACATTGGAAAAATCATTAAAACATAAGAATGCTAGAAATGCAAAAATGATTTCAAACAAGTATTATTTTGGCATTCTGTGAAGGACCGCCGCCCTGAGCAGGGTGGCGGTTCTGTAATCACCGCCTTAAAGGCGGTGGTCTTGTAACCGCCACCCTGAATAGGGCGGCGGTCGTGTCCGCCGCCTGCTCAAGGGTGGCGGTCGTGTCCCAAATTTTGCATGGGTCACGTGCCTAAAAAATGCCTAAAAACATGCAAAAAAAGACCATTTTGACCAAAACAAAGCCTACCCATTAGGCGCCCCCTAAGTGACCCTATTAAAACTAACATTTTCAAAAATAATCCCCCATGACAAAGATTTCATCATTTTAACATTTTGGGGGATAAAAATGTTAAATCAAGAAGAACTAACCTGTGATCTCGCGGGTCGATGTTCCACTCGTGGAGGCATGATCACTATCTCGTCATGAACATTTTGACTATACTCTCGTCAAAAACCATCACCGTGGGTCCCAGAGCTCAAAATCAATCAAATCAACATGCATAAATGAATAGGAAAATGGGCCCATTTTTACATATATAGCATCTTGACTTGTTTTGAATGCCCTTTTCGTAGGTTTGGAGCGCGATGGAGGTAAGTTCTTATCCCCACATGAATGGTAAGTCCTCATTTCATATTATTTTAGTATTTATTTTTGATTTATTTTATCTATCTGCACTTGAGTCCTCTTTTCATTTTGTAGGTAGCGGGAATCTTGGATGGCGTCATTTCGACACATGGACGTGTCAGGTATAATTTCTAACTTCCCATTTTGGGACCACCATACTCGGACCCACCATTTTACGCCTCTTCATGGCTAAAATGCTTCTCGAGGGGGCAAATATGTACGTACCCAAAATTGTAGGGTACTGCACCACCGAACAACGTTACACGTGCCCCAATGATGATACAGGTCTCCTCGCAAGGTGTTCGGGATCCGGAAAAGCTCTCCAAGTATGCGTTAACATCCCGCATGTCCCGCTTAGCCCCTGTGTGCTTTTTTTTCTCTTCCCCTCTTTTTCTTTGTGTTTTGGTCTTCAGTGATGAAACCACCGCCCCACACAGGTGGGCGGTCTCGTGACCGCCCCACCAGAGGCGGCGGCTAACCGCCACCCTGCTCAGGGTGGCGGTCCTTCACGCATTTTCCAGAATGTTCTTTTTAACATGACTCGTGTAAAATTTCAACGTTTACCATTTTTTCACCACCTTTGCTTGTATTTATGATTCTGGTTCCCTGGAATAGTGTTTTTGCATTGTTTATGGTTAAAGAGTTCAATTTGGTTTTCACCTTTGGGTAAATGGGGATTCTATAAATAGCTGGTTGATCTTCAAGCAAATGGCCCCTCAAAATTTCCTCTCATCTTCTCATTTCATAGTTTTAGTCTTTTAGTTCTTAGGAATTCATAGTTTTATTTGTTGCATGCATAGTTAGTGTTGTTTTGCTGTTTAGAAGCCACATAATCTTCTTGTGCTAGTGTTGTTATTGTTTCATACAATCAATTGAGAGTAGGATAGTTTCATTTTAGTCAGAAGCCATTAAAGTTGTAGGTTTTGTTTCATCAAAAGGATAGTTTCAGGTTCTGGACGTTTTATGTTGTATGACTCATAATAAATCCCGCTAGGAATTGCATAAGCCAAGCTCTGTTCTCTTGCGCTATCCCTCTCCTACTCGCATTGTATTCAGTCTACATCCAAAGTTGCCATTATTTCCCAATACCTACTTCTGTTGATGCTAGCATTACATGCTTTTTTGGATTCACGTGAGCACGAAGGAACGAGGAGATCACACTGAGGGGACAAAGCCACACACAATCGGATTCGCCACTGTTCTGCAAAATCTAGGTTCAAGCTTTCAAAGTTCTAGTTAAAATATATCAAATAGAATAGTGAATCATTTCATTTCAGTTAATCTCACTTTCGATATTGCTGGGGAAGCTGTGGGGATTGATAGTTTCTGAGAAACTATGATTCATTCCTCACTTCTGAGGTAGGATCGAGAGTCTTTCAAATAGATTAGATCAGTTATTTCGTTATTTAGAATAGATTTACAACTGCATAGGCAAGTAGCTATACTCAGTTGCCTTGTTTGTTTTAATTTTGTTATTAGTTTAGTTGTCAATTTCTAGATATTTTAAATAATTTCTCTTTCAATTTATTCAAATAGTTCATCAAAAAACAAAAAAATAGAGAAGTTATATATTTTGTAGATATACTTTACATAGTTAGTTTTACTTTGCTTCAGTTAGATTTACATTGTTTCTTTTGTATGACAATCACGGGACCTAGAGAGCCCAGAGAATACGTATTCGAGCCAATAGTGCCTCAGCCCAATCTTGTTGCAGCAATAACTGATATAGACCAGAATCTCAGAATTCAGGTCTTCCAAGTAATAATAGACCTACAAGAAATTAGCTCACAATTAAGAGGATTAAACATAGAAGATGACAAAGCGCATACGTTTTGGTCAAACCAGCCAAACTACAGATTACCCTAGATAAATATCCACATGACTGTAGAAGGGCTTGAAAGAGAGAAAACATTCGGTTGTGATCCTTTGGTCCCATAGCCAGACGTAGGAGACATTCTCATTGACATAGACACTAGCTTAAGAATTCAAGTTGCTAGAACGCCTGTAAGGTACTCTGAGAAGATTGCACAACTTTTAGTTCTAAATATAGAGGCCGAAAAGGCATACGACTACTAGATATTAGGAATTAGGGATTGATTACACATGACCATAGGAGGTCCACAACAACCATGAATCTACGGTTGTGATCCACAGGTCCCACAACCCAACAGACCCATGGGTCAATCAGACGTAGATGTTGGTTTACGCACATTAGTATTTAGATCCACTCCACTTCCACCAACCATTATCACACAGTTATCCTTGTTAGACATAGCAACTAATGAAGCTAAAGATTTCTGGACTAGACCAGAGAATCACCCATAGAATCCACCATATCCATCATCCATCTTATGACCCTATCTGGAGATATACACAAAACAATTCCACGGGTCATTTCCCCGTATTCCACAACCTATAGATCGAATCATGCGAGCTGATATTGATTGG